>JBAMJV010007140.1:0-21747 GCA_037951105.1 Echinarachnius parma
GCTAGATGAAAGTGATGATTTATAGCTCATTTCCCATGTACAATCCGTGATTTCGGCACTAGCCCGACTTCTTTCCGTGTCGTACGAGCGCGAGGTTTTGAACGAAAGATGGTCGCGCTTCAATGGTCTCCATTCAAGTCGCCCCGATTGCATTTAAACGGCAGATCTGACGCGTTTAGTGGTACGGAAAACCACTAACGCGTCAGATATTTCTTTTAATTGGCATCGTGCGACTTGAATAAAGCAAGGGGGGGGGGGGGGGGGGGGGTATTCCCAAAATCCCAAAATCCCGGAGAAAATGATGGAGAAAAGACGGGAAAGGAATAAATGAAAAAAGGGTCGACCCATGTCTAAGGTTTTTTTTAATTTTATGGGACCCATGTCTAAGGATTTTTTTTATGAAAAGGGGACCCATGTCTAAGGATCTTACTTGAAAAAGTCACCCTTCCCAGCGGCACATCCCCGTATACCCAATTTACGTGAGTACCCCCCCCCCCCCACCCCCTCCCCCCGCGGGGAGATATTTTATTTTCCGCACATGGTAAATGGAGACCAAAGCGCGATCATCTTTCGTTCAAAACCTCAAGCTACGACAGGGAAAGAAGTCGGGCTGGTGCCGAAATCACGGATTTTACATGGGAAATGAGCTACAAATCATCATTTTCATCTAGCGGCAAGTTACATCACATATTTGTGAATGAGAAATTGGTAAGTATCGTATCATATATAATTATATTTCCTCAAAATATCGTGCACACAAAAGTGCAAGTTTTGGGGCTTCTGTAAGTGGTCGTAGAGCGCCACCGCAAGCGCTGGCGCTCTGTAGAGTTAAGGTTAAAGGGATAGTTGAGTTCTGGTATAGAGAGGGTACAGTTTTAGTCAACTGAATTTTAGTAACCAAAACCTGCACCATTACATTACAAACTAATAATTATAACTCCACCATGCTCAAAAGGAATACAAAACTTATAAACGACTAAGTAAAAATCCTGTTATCATTCAAAAAGAGCTGTTTAAAACTAAAGAGGGCGATTTCAAAAAAGCATTTGTTTAAAGCATTTTAATTAAAATATTGTGCATGTGATGTTTTGTTGAAATAGAGAGATAATCAACAACTATCTAAAAAACCTCTTTGAAATTTTTGAAAAGAAGTAGCATTTAAACAAAAAAAAATATACGGCTGGTTCAAAATTATCGTATACTTGGGGGGCCCCACATTTATTACAAATGGTTATGTTTATGGATATTTCAGCGTTTCTGAACCGATTTCGATCAAATAAAGTTGATTCTGCCATTAAAATGCGTTCATCTTTCAAATTTGACACTCCGTTTTTCATTATCTCACAAAAAAATTATTTTGTGTAGCGCCCTCTCTACCAAAACTCAGCTTTCCCTTTAACCAAGCCTCTACACTAACTTTTTTCTCTACTGGCCCGTTCGGGCAAGTTAAATCATAACTTTTCAATTTGACTTGCCCAAACAGAAATTAACTTGCCCGCTTGCTTCTAGATGACATTTTTCTTATGTAGTTGACCAAAATTTAGTTGCCCAATCGGGCAACCAAACTAGGCTATTCATGAAATTTTACTTGCCCGACATAACTTTTGACTTGCCCCGGGCAATAGGGCAAGTGCTAGAACCCAGAGGGAGGAAAAGAAGTGCAATTTATTCAATGAGGTCATGAAAATGCAAGTAAGAAAAATCCTGCGTACAGCATGTATTTTAAAATTTTGTTCATGTTTTATTCTTTTTTGGATTAAGCGCCTGTTGCCGGAAATCATGGATATAGCGCCTTTTGCCAGAAATATTTGTACAGTCAATATTGAGATGTTCACTGACAATAGTATACACACAAAAAATGAGAACTGTTTTTTGCAAGTAAAATCATACCCTACCCATTAAGTTGAGTGTTTTTTGGGGTTTTTTATTCAGAAAAAATGTATTTTTACACGAGCTTCTGCGTATTTGTTATGCAAAGAAGAATATACCAACTTAATGCATATTTAAAGTGGAACGTCACCCATTTATTTACCCGGTGAGTCTCTTTTACTCATTGAAGTGCATACAATTAATATTGGATGAGTAATGCTCGAACCTTCATGAGTGTGTAGCGTGGCTTTTTGCTTCCCTGTACGTCATGGACTCTTTATTCGTTGAATGAGTGAAAATCTCTTCGAAGTGACCGTGTACTCGTCATAGGACTGATCTTACTCGGCTAGCTAGCTAACTCTGATCTGTATACTGCATACATACACGGTATATTACCACGTATAAGGCATGCCTGAGCGGTCCGTCTCATCTGCAGCTGAATAAGTGTAAGTTAATTTGATTATTCTAAATTTAGAATCAGTCAAACACTGCATGTAAAATGTTGTAGATTTTAAAGAAACAGTCAAACCTGTCCTAGTGGCCAACTGTCTATAGTAGCCAACCTGCCTATACAGTCAAACCTGTATTAGTGGCCACCGGTCTATAGCAGCCAGCCTGCCTATATAGTCAAACCTGTCTTAGTGACCACCTGTCTATAGCAGCCAACCTGCCTATATAGTCAAACCTGTCTTAGTGACCACCTGTCTATAGCAGCCAACCTGCCTACACAGTCAAACCTGTCTTAGTGGCCACCTGTCTATAGCAGCCAACCTGCCTATATAGTCAAACCTGTCTTAGTGACCACCTGTCTATAGCAGCCAACCTGCCTATACAGTCAAACCTGTCTTAGTGGCCACCTGTCTATAGCAGCTAACCTGCCTATACAGTCAAACCTTTCTTAGTGGCCACCTGTCTATAGCAGCCAACCTGCCTATATACATTCAAACCTTTCTTAGTGGCCACCTGTCTATAGCACCAAACCTGCCTATACAGTCAAACCTTTCTTAGTGGCCACCTGTCTATAGCACACAACCTGCCTATATAGTCAAACCTGTCTCGGCGGCCACCTGTCTATAGCAGCCGAGGTGGGCTCAAAATGATTATTACCCGAAGCGTAGCGGAGGGTAATAGTCATTTTGAGCCCACCGAGGTAATAGATTGCCTATCACAATCAAGCACATTCGTTAGTTGTTTTATATCACTCATCAGTATCAGTGATTGTGTTCAGCTTATAGCAAAATAAGTGAAAATCTCTTGAATATTTCATAAAATCGCTTGTAAATTTTGATATAAAAATCAATCGACATTAATGAAGCTAGATGAGCCTCCAGAACCTGGGCGCATCTAATACGCTTAAAGTCATTGTTATTTTGCGCATACAATCACAAAGACGCAAAACCGAGTGCGCACCAACGCGCTGGCAGTTGCGCACATACGCAATGAATGCGTGCTAACGCTCCCACGGATGTGCTTATTGGCTGTTCTTCCTAGGGTGTTAGTTTTTACCAGCAATGGCAATCACGTGACTAGAACGTGTGCGCCATAGAGCACTGCACAAATTTGATCGCGTGTGCATTTTGCTTAAACACATGATCTATGGGACGAACGCGTAACGAACTTTTAGTGTTAATTTTTTGCTAACAGCCCGGTCAAGTGATTGCGCGGGGATTGCGCGTGTTGTCCAAAACTATCATTTGTCAAATACAATGGTAAAACGATCTTATGAGGGATATAATACTGGATAGTCTTTGGATCATAATAATGCCTCGGGTTCGTTATCAGCTCTTGCTATGGTGGTCAAATCATCATACTTACGACACTGGTTCTAACTTGCAACTGTTACCTTTATTGACAATATAACAACCGACAAGAGGTGGCGCTACACCTCTTACTCTGGGTACGCCACTGCACAGGTTTGACTGTGCTTCTGTACCACTGTACTTCTGAAACTAAATAAGTACTTGTTAGGCAACTTGTAAATGAAACGATCATTGCATAAATAAGTTTTGTCATACATTGTATGTAGATAGTTGTAGATATCACAGATACAGTCACACCTGTCTTAACCCTTTGACTATGGGAACCGAGTGGGTTGTGTACAAAGTCTATGCAGATTTTAGAATCTCGAAGGGAAGGGGTTAAGCAGCCAACGTGCTTGTAGCACCCACTAAAAGTAACCCCCTGCTGAGATAAACAACGTTTTTGAACCTGTCTATTGAGGTCACGTTTTTACAGAGTTCACTTTTCTTGCATCCCTCAGGTGGTCACTATACACAGGTATGACTGTACTTACATGTACATCTCAAAAAGGCCAATTCAACTCTAGAATAGAGTTTATCCTACTTTATACATCGTAATATGATGACACACGCGGTACCCCGGGGTACCGTTGTACCCCGGGGTACCGCGTTGTGTAGCGCCATCTTGTGTCCACTTAAAGCACAACCGTATTGCGTTGTGCATGCAGTGCAGCGCGCGCTTGCATGCACGCTATACCCCGGTACAGCCCTAAAAAATAAATAATTAATTAAACAAAATGGCGGATATTCGTTTGGTACCCCAGGGTACCATTTATGTCATCATATGCTTGTTCATTTCGCATAACATTACCCCAACTAAGATTTCTGCTTTGGAAATGTGCCAACACAATCGGGTACACCACTATTCACAGCGAATGCAGGAGGCCGCCATTTATTTGTCTGCCCGTTGAATTGTTACGTCAGCGCGGACACCCCTGTGATCGATCAATGATGCATTCCTGCACTTAACGTATCTACTTTGTTCAAGTATGACAGTTTTCACTGCACCACACCATTGTTTGAATAGTTGTACATGCTTTGATGAGTCTGCAAATTAGTGAAAAGATTTTCTATCACCTTTTGCAGACTTATTTGAGCAGCAAAATGCTTGGCGGAACGCAATTATTCCTGTTTTTCCTGCAATAACACAGGCCTAGCATGGCGAGCGGGTGGGCGAATTTGTTCGGACAGTCCGCACAGACGTCATAATTTGCGCAGCATGTCGGGTAGTTACACAAACATGGCCACTCCCGTCATCTTTTGCCGCCGTACAAATTAGTAAAATTTGGGTATGTTCACAGAAGGATTTCATGGAATCCAGTAGGCCAAAAATATCAAATTAAATGTCTGTTCACCCTCTAAATGATAATAGTAGCCGAAAGCCATAGTTTCATTGTTCTTTAACAAGTGTTTCCTCATATATCGTAATTAGATTGTCAAAGATTTTGTAGATATTTGTAAAATGTAACAAGATACACAGGTTGACTGAATGAACTGTATTATAGAAAAAAAATCCCTTTATTGAAAATTTTCTGATTTACATGATGAAAGACTTGTTTGGCAAAAATTAATATCAATCGTAGTTACAACACATACACACAAGAAGAATAATACAATAATGCTTAAAGGGATCTAGTAACTTTTTCCAAATCCTCAAAATCCAATTGGAATTCAAGCGGTTCCCTCATACATTGTTGTATTCGTATTAACAAATATATAAGCATGGGACAGATTTTGGTTTTTCAAGATTCCCTTTTGTTAAAAAGATACTTATGATTGAATCGTTCAGATGTTAAACTATCCACTGGATAGTTGTAACCTCCTTTGTGAATTACACCCAATGATTCTAAGCAGCATGGTGATTGAGTTTGCCCAATTTGAACTTTACTGAATTCACAGATCTCTACACATCATGCGGATGGGCCGAGCTTCACGGCTGAAGAATAGATCATGTTCTGTGACTATATTACACACATATTCCCAAATAACCCTGTCCAGCATAATTATTAAAATCAATGAGTTTCAGCCAATCATTACGGTGACTACGTTTGGCTAGACAAACATTGTTTCACATGTCATCTAAAAGATTGTCCACGTCATTGGACTCTGTCCACCTCTGACAACTTGTCCTTGACTAAGGACTACCATTTTTCACATGTCATCTCAATATTGGGCTGAATTTGAGTGTCCAAGCTAGGACTGCCATTTTTCAAACGTCATCTCAAAGATCTACAATGTCTTTGGATTCTGTCCAGTGAGTTAAGTTCAATGAGTTGTAATTGATGACTCGATTTACTTCTAGGACTGGGTTCTTTAGATCACTCATCACAAGCTGCCATTGTTCACATGTCATCTAAAAGATTGTCCACGTCATTGGATTCCGTCCACCTCTGACTTTGTGTCCTTAACTTAAGACTACCATTTTTCACATGTCATCTACAATGTACTAACTGTTTTTCCATCTAATAAAATCAACAATAAGGAGCAAATGATTATGTTCATCTGGGTGACTGAGTTGTGCATGTTTTGATTCTCTCAACTACATTTCACATGTCACTTTAACTTAAGTAAAGATCTTCAGCATCTTTGGATTCTGTCCTGTGCATTAAGTCCAATGAGTTAGATTCAATAATTCTATTAACGTCTGTGGCAGGCTGCCATATTTCACATGTCATCCAAAAGACCGTCCACGTCATCAGATTCTGTCCACTTCTGACTGCGCGTCCTTGATGGGGTTTTCCTCATAGAGGGCGCTGTTGTAGTGGTTGATGGCGTTCTTGACGTCGAGGGTGTCCTGTAACAAAAAGCGATACAAAATAATTTGGATAAACCTTGAGACCATTTCATTACATCTCAATGCATGCATTTTATTCATACTTAGGTTTATTCAAATCAGGGCTCAATAGCTAACAAGATTTACTTTAAAACTGTATACATGTACATGTATTTTTAAACAAAAAGGAAACAGTTAAACAACAACAAAATAACAATGTTTGTAGATCATGGTACACAATGGTATTTTAGATAAATCATGAAAAAGGAGAACAAAAAATTAATAAAAGAAGTAGCAACCAATTATGACCATGTGTGGTTTGAATTAGACCTACAAATCCTGTGCACATCCGTATCTGCAAGTAGAACATTGATATTGACAATTTTTGTTTACAGAAGAATTTTTAATGGTTGACATTGCTTTTTTTTCAGGCCAGTAACATTTGACAACATAAGAATTTCCTGTTCCATGTACATGTATGAGAGTACTGCTAGAGATCCAAGTTAATAGGATTTGGACAATGTTAGGGATCTGGTAACTTTGTTGACATGTGCAAAAAGTGATGAATGGTTGATTCAATGTATATTGTTGTTAGCTGATATGTCCACTGGGTATTGCGTGAAAAATTCAAATTAAATGGACGTTATATGGCCGAGTAATGAGCAAAAATGCGAAGTGATGCTCACTAACTCATTGAACTGACTTTGTACACAGTTTCGACCATCCAGTGGATAGTTTAACATCTGAACACTTCAATTGTAAATATCTTTTTAACGAAAGGGAAATTTTTCCCTTTCGTTAAAACCGAAACCTGTCCCATGTTTTTTTTTGTTAATACAAACACAATTAGGTATGAAATTAGCTAGAAATCCAATTGGATTTTGAGGATTTGGACAATGTTACTAGCTACCCAAATGGGAGGGGGGGTGGAGGGGGGAGAGAGTGGATTTTGACAATGTTATGTAATGACTCACCCTGCAGACGTTCCCCTGGGTATTGCAGGCTTCTGAGATGAGGGGGTCTTCTTCACCTGGGGTTCCCTCCGTCTCCTCCTGTGCACGGAAACAAAAGCCAACGCTGGAAATTAATTTCTTTTCTAGTGGCCCAATAGGGCAAGGTTGTTTGGCAAGATTGGTAGAGCGCTCCCTTTCCAAGCGGGAGATCCCGAGTTTGAAGCTGGTGTGGGGGTGGGGGGCACTCAAATTATTTGTTGACGAGGGTGTGCCTCACGGAACTCGGAAACGGGGGTCTTCAGAGCTGACTACAAGCACAAAATATAGGTTCTTTGGAGCTAAGGAGCAGACTAAAACTACAAAATACATGGGACTTGGAGCTACCAAAGACCTACGGAAACCGTCAAATGGTGGTCCAAGGACATGAAGGAGCTGACTAGAAGAAGAATAATGGACTTGGCCGACTCAACTTCCTAGGCAAGTCATCCCGGGGGTCTATGGAGCGGTAATTTTGGAAAATCAGGTATCTTGAGAGCGGCAATCGGGTGTGAAAACGGGGATCTTGTAAGCGGCACATACCCGTCTTACATTATACATGAGTGCCCCCCCCCCCCCCCCCCACCAGAGTATGCCCATCATGTTTGTCCTTCAGCAAGACAATTAATCCATTTTGCTGCTCTCTACCCAGGTGTATAAATGGGGACCCAGTAAGAGGTGAAAGCCTTTATGCGAACGATCTTCTCAATGCCCATGAGCCGCTTGGAAGGAATGCTCACCAGGGAGTGGAGATAGGGCACAAAATGTGTGCTGGTTTGCATTGTATCCTATGACCGGGGGTAATAATATCATCGTGAAGCGCTTATGGATGATTATCAATCATATTAGGCGCTATATAAATCAAGTATCATTTTTCAAATTTCAGTGACCAAAAGTTTCATAGTTCAATACAAAATTAGGTGACCATTATTATTACAAATATTATTATTTTATAAATAACTTTTGTATCAAATAAAAGCTAATGATGAATTCTATCAATTGTCAACAAAAAAGTTTACTTTTTAGGTTTGCGATTAATTGCAACATTTTAAGCCTGTCACAAATAGAAACTAGACTCGGTGCTCTCAGTGAGTGCATACCTCCGCCAACACTCAAATTTTGATGTTTGTGTGACCTTGATCTCAACTTCATTGGTGGAGGTAAAAATAGGCTGCCCGATGTTCCTAACAGTACCTACAATTTGATTGCACTCTAACGATCGTCTTGGTGCATGCCGATACATGCACGGCAGCAATTATCACTTCCTATTTGTCCATGTATCGGCGAGAATGGCGAGAGGTAAATTTATTACAGTTTCTATTTTTATCATTATGCCTTTGATTTTTGACCTTTTAATGGTTTCTATTCTAGATGAACACGAAGCTTCTACAAAAAATTGGTTGAGATATCTGTGAAATTGTGCGCAGGAGACTGGTGACGAACACACAAATAAACAAATGGGACCGAAAACATAACCTCCTCCAACTTTGCTGGCAGAGGTAATAATGTTCATACCTCGCTTTGCTGGTGTGTGCTTCTGGAGTTTCTTCCTCAAACTCAATGGAGTCGTTTTGGTCAGTTCTCGTTGACGGCTTTGCTGCCTTCTTTTGTCTCTTGTTGCTCGTTGTATCTCTCTGACAATTCATAAATGCAGAAAGAAAGAAAAAACAATTGAATTATTGCCAGAATGTTTCAAATAAATAAAGGATTTAGGACTACATTTTCCAGCAAAATGGAAAATACTGCTTAATTCAAATTTTTGTTTACACAAAACACAAAATTCCTCAGTTATAAATATGTTTACTCAAGTTAATTTTACTGCACAGAAGGCTTGCAGTATCACCATGAAAGGGAGGGATTGGAGAGTCCTGACTTTTGGTATTCTTGTTTGTATTTTACTGCTCAGAAATATCAAGATTTATCGACATCCCTAATATCATACATTGTGTATATATCCATGCATTCCTTTTCATTTCATCATTCAGTCATCAACTAATGTGTTCATGCATTCATTCATTCAACCATCCAACTACCTTTCAATTTATCCAACTGCATGTCTATATACAACTCCATCAATCTATCAGTTCCATTCATCCATCCATCAACCAACTGATTGTTCCTTCATTCCTACCTCTTTCTCCTCATCCGTATCCAAGTCGTCCCCGCTATCAATGTCCATTGCCTCTTCCCTTTCACTTTCATGTTTGATGACATCATCAGTGGAACCAAGTGACCTCTGACCTTCATCTTGATCTACCCTCCATCGGTCCATGAATCCATCCATCCATCCTTCCATTACTCAATCAATCAATCAATCAATCAATTAAACAAACAATCAATCAATTAAACAAACAATCAATCAATCAATCAATCAATCAATCAATCAGTCAATCTGTCAATCCATCATTCTATCCATCAATCAATCAATCAATCAATCAATCAATCAATCAATCAATCAATCAATCAATCAGTCAATCCATCATTCTATCCATCAATCAATCAATCAATCAATCAATCAATCAATCAGTCAATCCATCAATCAATCAAACAATCAATCAATCAAACAATCAATCAATCAAACAATCAATCAATCAATCAATCAATCAGTCAATCCATCATTATATCCATTTATAAAATTGCTCTACTTCATTCCTACCTCTCTTTCCTCGTCCGTATCCAAGTCGTCCCCGCTATCAATGTCCATTGCCTCCTCCCCTTCACTCTCATGTTTGATGACATCATCAGTGGAACCAAGTGACCTCTGACCTTCATCACCTTCATCACCATCTTCATCCACAGATGCAGGTGCTGTATAATAATAATGCGGATGACAATACCAATGAATAATATAAAGAGTGGGAGATGATGGAAGATTTTGATTTGATTTGATTTGATTTGATTTATTTCATTTCCACAATTCATTTAAAAAACAACAAAGTATGACAATGAAACAAAATACACAAAACGGCACATATCAAGTAGCATGAAATAACGATAATGTAAAACACACAAATCAAATCAAATTAAATCAAATTGTAAGGTTATGATGAGGAGAAAGGAAATTGATGAGACTGGATTTTGTATCACTAAAAAAACAAACAACTTATTATTCAGGGTAAATTTTCACTTAAACGGCAGACATTACTGCAAAAAGGCGCACCTGGAAGAATCAACTTGTTTTCCCCTCCCAAAACTGTGAACAATATGTTGTTGAAATAAACATTCAATAGATCTATAAATGATTTCATATTTAATTGCAGTGTTTGCATATCATGTAAACAAGTCTAGGCCTTCAATGTTTATTCAATAATCACTACATATCCATATTTCTCCACCCTTCCCAGAGTTAGTTCTCCAAGATCATAATTTGTCATTGTCTTAACTAGTTTACTACAGCTCAGAGTCGGGAGCCGAGATTTCCTGGTTCCGAGGATAATCATTTGCCCGTCTTTTTCAAATAAAATACTTTCATTGAAATATTACAGTCCCGTCTACATTTTGCTATAATCTGTCCCCTTCAAATGTCTACTTAGCAATTCTAGTACGGTAATATTAGTGGATCCCCAATTTAATTTTGTATGCACACGTATACAAAATAGTTATTGCTCTTACTTAATATTTTTCACTTCGCCGAGCCTATATCATGTATCGCCTCTATTGCGTGTGCTACTTGACAAGCGAACTCATGCTAGGTTGAAAAGAAACCAATACAAAGCCATGGTCATGCCAGATATCACAGATATCAATCGGTTCTTTTGTGAGCTCACAATGTGGCAACTTGACCAGTCCATAAAATAATCTTGTCTACTGTATATCCATTAACTCTTAAAGTGCCAGGTATTTGAATGCTCTATGGCATTTGTGTGTACTGTAACTCGCAAAAATGCAAGCTTGGCACTTAAGGAGTTATTAAGCAATCTATTAAATGGCGATGTACAGGTTAATAATAAGCAAAAATAAACAAGATATAGCGAGGATGAAAATAGGACAAACAGATAATAATAATAATATCCACTAGTTTTATCGCCTATAACGATTGATAATCATCTCTAAGCGCTTTACAATGTTATTATTACCCCGGTCATAGGATACAATGCAAACCAGCACACATTGTGTGCACCATCTCCACTCCCTGGGGAGTATTCCTTCCAAGCGCTCAGTGGGCTCAAGAAGATCGTTCACATAAAGGCTTTCACCTCCTACCGGTTGGACATACCAACACCCTGTAAACATAATGCCTCAAACCACTTCGTTGGCAGTGACATAAAAAAAGATTCCATCAAACTGCACTTACCTCTGCTTTTTAATTCCTTGATTTTTGCTTTCTTCTCATTCAGGATCGCTGCAAACTGAAATAAATTTACATGAAGATGAATTAAATTACTTTTAGGGTGTGAACTTCATTATACTGTACTGTACAGTATGATGCGCCTCGGAATAGAATGGCTAGATTGATGGCGCAATATAAATTTACTTGTATATTATTACTATTATAACAAACAAAACAAAAGCAATACAGAATTGCCAATGGCCTCATGCATTATCTACTATGGAACTCAAATCCCAAGGCACAGACTAAAACTAGAAATATCACTGATTGTGATAAACTATCAAGCAGTAGTTTGCTTAACAAGATTTGTACAATAGAAATAGCAAGGATTGGGGGGGGGGGGGGGGGGGGGGGGGTAGCGGCAATGCCTTGCCTGATAAACACACAAAAGTGATTGCATATTGGCACCTCAAGAACATGTTGTGTATAATGTGCCTCTGAATATTACTTATAGATTGATGGCGCAATATAAATGCTGTTCTAGTTGTATTATTATTATATACTGACCTTGCCATACAGATCTCCTTCCATCTGTTCTTTCATGACAACACAATTCTCCAACCTCTGAAAAGTGAAATAAAAAGTTGATAACAGTGATGTATTAGATTTAATGCAGAATAACTCCACTAAAAAAAAAAAAATTAAAAAAAAAATGTTTATTCATTTAGTGATATTCCTGCAAATATTATAGTGCTTTACAATAATATTATAATCCCGGTCAACGGAAACTTGTTTGTTATTATAAATAGAATAATCAAACCCCAAATGCCCTTATCTAGGATATCTCCCTTGGCCCTCATATCCAAAGTCGATATACGAATGCATGTTAAAACCAAATCTTCTTTTGTAATAACAATACTCGACTTCAATTGGTTACATAGTCATATTTTTCACAAACTTATCTTAACCTGTTCCCTACGAGAATCTAAAATTCCCATAGAATTTGTACATAGCCCACTCGGTTCCCATAGGCAAGGGGTTAATAAATCAGTTAAACCAAAGACTTCCTAACCTTGAGGGCCTGAGTCCGCTCACCGGACAGACGATCATTCTCCGTCTCAAGCCGATAGATGGCGCTGTTTAAGTCAGACACTCTCTGAATGGAGTGCAGCAGAATGTTCTTCATGATGTCTGGCGGTGACTCGCAGGGTAGCAGCGATACGGTCCCGAGTTGGAACTAGTGAGTGTGAAATGTAGAAAAAATATGATAATTAATGATGACTTTGGGGTTAATGGTAATGGTACTGAAGATGATGATGATGATGCTGTTTTTGTTGATGATGATAAGTTTATGGCGATGGTGACAATGTTTATAATAAAAGTAATTATAATCCTAATGATGATGAAGAATGGTGATGGTGATTTTAAAGTTGGACAAAGTCAGTATGGAGTGCAGCAAAATGTTCTTCATGATGTCTGGGGGTGAATCGCAGGGTTGCTGCGATACGGTCCTGAGTTGGAACTAGTGAGAAAGAAATGCAGAAAAATATGATAATTAATGACTGTTGATGGTGATGGCAGTGTGAGTGATGATGATGATGATGCTGTTTTTGCTGATGGTGACAATGTTTATTATAACAGTAATTATAATTATAATGATGATGAAGAACGTGATGTTCTTTTTTGAAAATAAAGTGATGGTGATTTTTAAGTTGGACACTCTCTCTATGAAGTGGAGCAGAATGTTCTTCATGATGTCTGGTGGTGACTCACAGTGTTGTAGCGACACAGTACCGAGTTGAAACTAGGATAAAAAACAACACACATGGTTTGGACTTTATGCTGATGAAATAGACCGCTTCTGTAATGTATGCAAATAATATGCGTTTGACGTTAGACTCCCCCCGTTGGCAAGCTTAACAATCGTAACGAGGTCCGGCAAGCTAAGTTTGTCGGAGCTTGCCGGACCTAGTTACTATTGTTAAGCTTGCCAACGGGGAGTCTGACGTCATACGCATATTATTTGCATACATTACAGAAGCGGTCTATTGATAATGGTGATGATGTCGATGATGAAGATGGTGATGATGAAGATGATGATGAATGATGGTGATGATGATGATGAATGATGGTGATGATGAAGATGGTGATGATGATGATGATGATGATGATGGTTATGATGAAGATGGTGATGGTGATAATGATGAAGATGGTGATGATGAAGATGGTGATGGTGATGATGATGAATGATGGTCATGATGATGATGAATGATGGTCATGATGATGATGAATGATGGTGATGATGAAGATGGTGATAATGATGAAGATGGTGATGGTGATAATGATGAAGATGGTGATGATGAAGATGGTGATGGTGATGATGATGAATGATGGTCATGATGATGATGAATGATGGTGATGATGAAGATGGTGATAATGATGAAGATGATGATGATGACGATGATGATGATGAAGATGACGTTTACATTGTTAGTGATTCTAAGAATGTAACAAGTTCTAAAAATGAGAGTAACATACAAAAATAATAGCAAATAAATAATATTTTTGTAAACATATAACTGGCATAAACATGAGAACAAAATGTCCTAGATTCAAACAAAACAACTCAGCTATTAACAAATTCTTGACGAAATTATTATGGAATTAGAAATTAGCAACAGCTTCAATTCTCTGAAAACAAATCTTGTCAAAACTATAAAGAGGTTAAACAAATATATAGCAGCATTATTAAAGTGATCCAGGTAAAGTGTCTAACTCCACGAAAAATACTTGGAGCTTCCTCGTTTCTCTTCTGCCTTGTTGTTTAGCTTATGGTAAGAGAAGAATAAAATAGGGTTAGATTTTTTCGAATGTCCCTTTAGTATGAAGATAATTATCATTGAAAATCATTATTTCAAAAGCGTTGATCAACGCTTTTCAAAAAAAGTAGAATTGTTGTAGCTAAACATGTCCCAGAACAGTCTATGGTCCGAGCCAGCTAGCACGCGTGGGAAACATTCAAGACGCTACTGAACTTTGATTCTAATTTGCGCAAATTCCACGAATTCTGTATACAGTATATAAACATAAACGAGTGCGGATATCGTCAACGGCTGATTACAAGTATCACTGCTACAAATCCATGACAGGCCATCAGTATTCGGTGATAAAATATGAACTCAATATTCGCTTTTTTCACTTGGTTAACAGTGTTCGTTTTCTTTCAAACTTTCACAAAACTTTCAATTGTATTTTACAATGATATTGATATAGGATTGAAGTCTCAAATGTCATTTTGTGCAATATCTGACACTTTACCTGAATCACTTTAATTAACAGCTTCATGAAACTCACTTTGATAGAAGAGACGACCTTCTTCCAGGAAAGTTCCTTCCTTCCTTGTGATGTCGACTTGACCTGAATAAATCAACATAAAAGTTTTTAAAAAAATAAAGATAAAGAAACAGCTTTTGGACACCACTCTGTCAAACTGTCAAAGATACCTCTTAACCCTGTCAATATTTTGTACACAAGTAAAATTTATTATATTCAGAAAAAGAAAAAAAAATTCATAACTATACCTCGCACAAAATCCGCAATCGAGGTTTGCACATTAATAACTTTTTTATTACGCTATTACCATGCATAAATTTGGTATCATTGGAAAGCGTGAATCCTCCTCTTTACATTGATATAACAATTGCTATGAATATTTTATCATGGAATGTGCATTACATCCGAATGTAGGGCAAAGTCAAAATTGAAATGTTGCAAAATGCACTGATTTTGTCAACAGAGTGCCTTCCTTGGCTTGAATGGGGGTGAGGTGGTCATGCATTCAAGCCACGTTTTAATCTTCAAACAAAAGGAAGGCACACTGTTGACAAAATCAGTGCATTTTGCAACATTTCATTTTTTACTTTGCCCTACATTCGGATGTAATACACATTCCATGATAAAATATCCATAGCAAATGTTATATCAATGTAAAGAGGAGGATTCACGCTTTCCAATGATACCAAATTTATGAATGGTAATAACGTAATAGGCATTCAAGCCACATTTTAATCTTCAAACAAAAGGAAGGCCCTTTGTTGACAGAATCAGTGCATTTTGTAACATTTCACTTTTGACTTTGCCCTACATTTGGATGCAATACTCATTCCATGATAAAATATTCATAGCAAATATTATATCAATGTAAAGGGGAGAATTTACGCTTTCCAATGATACCAAATTTATGAATGGTAATAGCGTAATAGAAAAGTTATTAATGCGCAAACCTTGATTGCGGAACTTTTTGTGCGAAGTATAGTTTGTAAATGTCAGCGTTGACAATAATTTTTGTTTAATAAACCCAAACAACAAATACAAATTACAAGCTTTAAAGAGTGTTTAGTTTTGGGACCTCTACCAAACAAAACAAATGCAAAAACAACACAACAGTTACACAATGTGTGTTAATTCAGTCAGTCGGAACAATTAATCATGTTAAAATTGGCTCCAATGGATTGGGCCTACTCAAGCCTTACTGAAATTTTGTTTTGGATCAGGTCAAGTTTGCTCTGCGTGCGTTGGGCTTCAGATGCCAAGAAAACAGATCAATAATCAAACCTGATATTCAAACGAGAAGTCTCCTAGTTTCTGCCTGGTCAGAGCCTTTCGAGTCTGGTCGATAAAGTCTGTCTCGTCCATTTCCAGAGCTTCTGCCTTGGATTCTAGGTCTCCTCCAACTAAAATAAGAAACATAAATTACAAATATAACTTGTACAGCACTGCTTTTTATGTTATCATCAATTTATCATTATTATTCGGCCAATATTAAAAACAGGTACAGAGTATACAGGAGTTAGAAAATGCAAAATCATGTAATGAAAGGGGAAAGTGCAGTGGCCACTACGGTATCTATTTATTTATTTTATTTTTTTTTGGGGGGGGGGGGGGGGGGGGCTACTTTTCAAGGTTTCCTGCATGAAAATTACGCTCTAAAATTTGTTTGCATCGAACTAAATGCAAATTTATGGGGGCTGTTTCATGAACGTTAGGGGGCTCTTTTTGGCATTTTTGGGGGCCAGTTCGCAGCGAGCCCCTGTATATTTTCACTGCTGTATCATGTTTATATAGCTTGAAGCTTGAAATCTTACATGTTCCTTTCCAGGCATCCATAGTTCCCGAGTCTATGAGAGTGATGTCAAAGTGTGTGCTTTCATCCCTTCTCCTGATCAGCGTACTGATGAAGAAGACGTCACCATCAACAGTTATGCTGCACAGGCTCTGCTCCATGGCTGTGGCAGTATATACCTACCTATCAATAAATTGAAGAAAAACATATGGAAATTTACATAAATTTCAGAATTAGCTAGTATAATTTGAAGAAAAAAAAAGACGATAATTAAAATAGAATTAGCTATGATTTGAAGAAAAGAAAAATGGGAATTAAAACACTTCTTAGAATAAGCTATCATTTTGGAATCAGCACAGGTCTGTATAGTAAACAATTTAGTTAGTCGTATGAGGCAAGACATCTCTTCTATGCAATATTGCGCAAATTTTGCAGACAGTGCAGTGAATTGTATCGGGATCCAAGTTGTTTAGGTTTAGTTTGGGTTAGGCGAAGGATGGTGCACTCCTGAATGATGCAAGTGGCAGTTTGCTTGGGTGGGTGAACCACACATGCAGGCTGGGGTAGGTCTAAGCCCTCAGCGGTGCATGTTGGCATTGAATCTGCCAACCCAAGGGTCGCCAACTTTGAGCCAGAGGTGACAGTGAGACTTTGGGAGGGAGCAAAGCGACCAAGCCTGAGGGAGCGAAGCGACTGAGCGGGAGGGAGGTTGGACTTGAAATTGTGCAATCTTGTGAATTGGAATGGAAACCAGAACTGAAGCACGATGAAAGCTTTCGTTGAAAACCCGTTCGAAGTCTCGCTATGACATGGACGTGGACAGAGGTCGAGCTGGTGCCTAAATCACGGATTTTACATGGGAAATGAGCTACAAATCATCATTTTCATCTAGCGGCAGGTTAGCATATATTTGTGAAGGAGTAGATCACCAGCCCCACCACCTAGGTCTATACCGTTTGTGTATAGCATACAGAATCACATTGACGTAGTGCGTTATTTTTTCGCTCGGCGGGGCAATCGATTGTCCGAGGGGTGTTGGCGAATTCACTTTGAGTTTGACCCAGTTGACAATGTGTTGTTAATGGTTACGACCGGATGCTAGCGGTATAGAACAAAGGCACCACGGAGTGTGCGGTGTCATGTGTAACATACAAAGTATTTTACACATGACAGAACAGGTATGGAGTAGATGGTTTTATCGTATCATATTTATATTTTACGAAAATATCATGCACAAATTTTTGTTATGCCCTGTCGAGGATCACGCACGAGCGGTCACTTGCCTACAAGGATTTATGACATCGAGGCGGTAAGTTAATTCCTGATAACTGACTTATCAATTTTATTTCAATCAATGTTTTAGTACACTTAACAGTGAAATTGTGATTTTTAATGATACAAATGGCCACCTGAAATTTACTGTCTGAGTGGCCCATAGCACACATGCATAGGTACATTACAATTAGCGTTGTGCGGAGATCAACCTCTTCCGTCCGCTGCACTATCCAACGGAAACAAATTTTTTTTGTCGGCTGATTTCTCCCTCAATTTACCAGCAAATGCAAACAAACTTTCGTTTATTTGATCCACAAATCACAATTCATATACTTTGATAATAATTACTGACTTTGTTGTTTTGAATACTGCAAAATGTAGAAATAACTGGATTTCCCGTCCGTTTTTTTACCGATGCGTCCTAAAAAAACAGCATTCAACAGTTGAACGCTACAGTGTACGAATGGCCGGTATTGTTATCTCCAGTAGGGAGTTCGGTGACTTTTGGATTTGTTGAAGGAACCTCAACAAACTTAATATCATTGGAAAGCTTGTAAAGTGAGAAAAATAATGGTGCTTAAATCAACTTATTAGCTTCAATATTAGTGGAGATATTCCAATTTTAGAGGTAGAAGGTACAAAGTTTGGTTCTGCCAGTTTCAGGTGATGAACGGTAACTATGCTCTGCACGTGCCCCAGCGCTATTAATAGAAAACGCATGCCTCAACATGGCCAAAAATATCAAAATCAGTACGTGGGCAATTTGTTTACATTGGATGATCGCAGCTTAGCGCTATTACTACTCCCATAGTAATGTATTTCAATGTGTAGAGAAATCAACACACTTTCATAAAATACTACTTTTCCATACCTTTTTCAGATTCCTTCCTCCAGTTTTAAACGATTTTTCGTAGAATTTTTGTGCCGAAAATCGATGCAAAAATGTCAGCAAAACAATCCTTCAAAAAAATCAATTTGCAAGGTGAAAATTCCAAAAAATTCTGGCAAATTTGGTGTCATTCGAAAGATCAGATTCTGCTCTACAAGGAAATGGCCTCAAATTCAACGTAGAGGGAGTTTACAAACCCCTACTCTGCATGGAAGTTGAGTGAATTTATGCACTGTGGTAGCAAAATGGAGTCTTCAAGTGCAGTCGCTACCGCGACTACCGCGAAGTCTCCTAACTCACTGCGCATTCAGATTGTTTTTTGGGGTGTTAAAACATCGATTTAGGAACAACTAATGCCATATCCAGATCAAGGAAGGATTAAGCTTCAAGAGGATACCAATTTCATGGTAAAATATTGAAAAATATGAATTCTACCCTAGGTTTTTTGTAGCAAAATTTTGCGTGTTAGCAGATACAAATGCGTGATTGCGGTATTCGGTCGTTCTCCCTATCTCCAGCGCATTAGCATATGATATATTGCGTTACTTGTAGTTGTAGATGCAGATGTGTTTTAATATTATTTATATATTATTGTGTCCAGCTGGTTTATCTAGGCGGTTGCTTCGTCACAGTACGAACAGCTAAGACTTCCATCTCGTGATGGAGGGGATAGTATGTGGTCAAATATTAAAGGACCCCTCCAGAACGAGATGGAATTTGTTATGCTTAGTATTCGAAATCGACCACGTATGATTGAGTAACCCCCACATCGGCACACTAAAACATTTCCGACATTTTAAGACTTAAAAATTGTACAAATTTCTTGAAATTGTACTCACACATTGAGAAAATAGTGCTGATTCCGATGCGATGATCAGATTTGAGCTGTATTAATTATATTTTGAGATAGCGCTTTCGAACGCGTGCGTGGTTTTTTGGCTTCACAAGTTCGAAGTGTTTTTAATACCGGCACCCCCTCAACTCTCATTGACAATGCACGCAACTCAAAATTTCTTGTGCGATGTTGGCATTATTTCATAAATTTCACAAAAACACTCGTAGCGGACGATCTACGCATTATTTCTCCTCGAAATTTCGACCAGTTCAGTTTCTAAGGGTAGCGCGCATCATCACATGCGCGATTTTTCATAACACGCGCAAAACAAAATATTACGCGGTGTGCCGATATTAAAAACAGTGCCGATGTGTAGTACACCTACCATATACGAAATCGACCACGTATACGAAATCGAATACGGCAAATTATGATGGATATAAAACTCATTTTAAATCGTATTCCTTACGGTACCCAATAACTCACAACCTTTCAATAACGATCCAGAAATGTAAGTCACATATTTTCCTTGAATATAAATCTCCTTATAGAAATAAATACTTACTTTTCTGGAATGTTTGAAGGTCGTGAGCAACCGGCAACCTCGATTACACTGGTACTGGACAGTGAGCGCCGCGCGCGCACGGCGCGCTAGCTATATCGATATCTAGCATGCCCGATCGACCGGCGCGGCCGGGCGGGTTTTCCGATCCCAAACAGGTTTGCAATACGACTTGCTTGGTCAGAGTTACAGGTGGGAAAGTGGGGGGGGGGGGGGTCTTATTATACTAATTACTAGCAATAGTTGACCAAATTTTAAGGTGTCAAAATTAATAAATTATGCTAATTATGCCGTGACCAAACTGCTAATTACGTTCCGTCGGGGGAGATGCCGGGTTGATCGAGGCATATTTTTTGTTATCATAGCAATATTTCCAAATAATTCTTAGTTAGGTAGGATTTTTTTGTATCATACAATACAACTGATTGATCCACATCATTTGTATGGCATTATTTAGCTGTTCAAACATTCAAAGGCGCCGCTCCTCCAAAAAACTCAATTTACTGCACATATTGCTTGAAAAGAAATGTTTTTAGGCCTGCTTTGAAACCTTCAAGTTTGTCAATTTTGCGAAGCACAAGAGGGAGGGATTTTATTTACTTCAGCTAGCTTTGTTCATGAATATTGCATAAGAACGCAGCAATCGATAAAAAAAAAGAATTGTAAAATTATGGCTCAATTGAGTCTCCTGCGGTACGATCGAGGAGACTTGTGCCATGTCATTGGGAGAGTTGTGCAACTCTCCAACAGCATAGGAAACATACATTATGAGATGAACGAACAGGCGCGCCGGAAGCAGTTTGGGATTGGGGGGCCGGGGGCCGGGAGGGGGGGGGGGGGAGGGGGGCAAAGACCTAAGGGGGCTCACGATTTTGTTTTTGTAGGGGCTCATGCCCAACCACACTCACAGGGTTGCCAACTTTGAGCAAGAGGTGAGAGTGAAACATTGCGAGGGAGCGAATTGACTGAGCAGCTGGGGGAGATACGTGTGGAAGGGGTGGGGCCATGGGTGTCCCCCTCCCACGGTAAGGAGCTTTTGCATTTTTTGACTTGAAATTGTGAAATCTGGTGCATACCTATAGGAAATTCGGGCTTAACGGATTACTGTATCTGGGAAAGCGTGCATGATTTGATCGATCGACCAGAAATGTTAAATATATTTTTCACGAAGAAAACAAAATAATAATTGACACACTAATACACATTATGCCCCCAACACACACACAAATATTGTATTTAGTGTCACAGTATACCAGGGGCGTAGACAACGGGGGGGAGGGGGGGGGGGGGGGGATGAGGGGGATGTACAATCATCCCCCCCCCCCAGGTTTGAGGAAAATACATTTTTTTTGTGTGTGTCTGTG
>JBAMJV010007141.1:0-47123 GCA_037951105.1 Echinarachnius parma
GTAGATTCTGAATGTTCTGTAAATATATTTCCGTAAATATTGTTAAATAGATCCATCAAAGCAATGATGCTTGTCATTTTATTGCCGCATAAAAAGATGAATTTGAGTGCGAAACACCGCATTTTTGTACACCATGTTTTGAGACGTGATCGGATGAAGCCGCCACTTATTATGGTTAGGCTAGGCCTGGGCTAGCCGCAGCGCTCGTGCGTGCTGATGGCCGGAAGACCTGTCTGCGAGGGGGCTGGGTATACGATTGCTATAATCATATCGGAGACTTCCTCGAAGCGATTTTAGAGTGAGTATGCGCCTTTATTTGGCAATTATATTTGTTGTATTTGTGGAGACAAATAATGAAATAAGAATTATAATAATGGTGTCTGCAATTATGGGGAAATTGTCATGAAATTGCTCAGCCACGCTCAACAAATCTGTTCGGTTGCACGGGGTTTGCACCTCTATCACTTCCATTCCATTTTGGCTGCCGACGCACAATTTGGAATTTTATCTTCAGGATAGAACTGTCAATTCAAAACTCGATTCTGACTCTGATCCAGATCTTTCGTCTAATTCACGCTCACTGTTAGAATCAGATGAATCTGGGTGTGGATCCTCCATAATTATAAACTCAAACAAATGTATGTAGATATTGAAAAAAAATCGAAATAATATCTCTCTGTCAATGTGATTAGATGCGCTCAGCGTGTACGTCTATGACAATTAGAGTATCGGGGATCCTGTGATTGCCTGCAGATGACGTCACAACTATGACGTCATTTTTCTTCGCCCGAACTCAATTTTTTTGGGGGGCACTTTCAAAGTAAATTTCAGGTCCTCATATCATTTATAAATAATTTTCCAAGTGCAAAACAGTTGTTTTATTCGAAATCTACATGTAAGTGCTTTCTGAAGGGCTAAAATGCCATTTTCAGCTGATTTTTCTTGACACCATACCTTTAAGGGCTGAAAATTTTGTGTGTGAACACGGGGGTAATCTTGTGACTGTGCCCCATAAATTATACGTGAGGATTTTTTTTTTTCTAGACATACCCCTACCCTCCCATGCACTCAGAAGGTTGCCTTTTTTCGTTGCAAAGATTTTGTGGAAAAAAAACAGTTTGTAGTAGCACTCCTTCAGCCTGTAGTAGCACAAGTACCCCACAAGTCGGGTGCCCACAAGTATGCCCGGGTAAGTATGTGTGTGTGTGTGTTGTGTGTGGTGTGTGTGTGTGCGTGTGTGTGTGTGTACTGTGGGGGGGGGGGGGGGATATGGGGCATAGGCGCCCGGAAGTGGGGGGGGGGGGCAGGGGGGGCGGCCGCCACCCCCCCAATCCAAAAAGTGGGGGTGCAAAACGCATTTTTGCCCCCACCAAAAAGCCCCCTCCCCCCTAAAAAAAAAAAAAAGAAAGAAAGAAACGGAAAAGATAAGATTAAATGTATCGGCCAATACTTGTTTATTCTACGTTTAAAAACTGAGTTAAACAAATATTTTCGCTGCGCGCTTCGCGCGCAAACAAATTATCTCAGTTTGTTATGTAAGTTTCGTATGGTCGTCTGGGTGGGGTTTTTCTGTACCGGTCCACGTAGTTCCTGTGTAGGTTGTCATTGCCCTGCTGTTTGTGTGATGTGCACCAAATCGCACAATTACAAGTAAATAAATGCAAAATCAATACCCCCTCCCACGCCCCCCCCCCCCGCCCCCCTTCGCTCGGGACTCATTTAAGCTGTTATAGCTATGATGGTGGATCATACAAATGTGGCATATGGTTTATGTTTTTATGCACCAGATTGCACCATTTCCAATTATTAAAATGCAAAATCTTCCCGTGGAAGGGGGATACCCCCTCCCAAACCCTCCCCCTCTGGCTCTGCCCCAGCCCTCGGTCGCTTTGCTCCATCGGGGCTCATTTTTGCCCTGTGAACTATGTTGTTGGATCATGTTTTTATGGCTCCACATTGCACAATTTCAAGTCCCAAAAGCTCCCTTGACCGTGGGAGGGGGGGGGGGGGGGGAGTGGCGGATCTACGGGGGGGGGGGGGGGGGTTAGGGGGTTTAACCCCCCACCCCCCCCCCCCCCCGCTTGGGCTGCCAAGTGAAAATGTATCAGTGAAAAAAGTGACGAAAAAAAACGCCGCTTCGTGGCTCGTGGACGAAAGTGAACAAACAAGGTGAACAAAAAATCACTTTTAGGGGTTCAAAATAGCAAAAAAAATCCCCGCTTTGCGGCTCGTGGACAAAAAATTAATAAAGTTAAACAAAAATCACTTACGGGGGTTCAAAATTGGGTAAACCCCCCCCTCTCACCCCCCCCCCCCCCCCCCCCCCCCCCCGCTTGGGCTGCCAAGTGAAAATGTATCAGTGAAAAAAGTGAATAAAAAAAATCGTGAACAAAAAAAGTGAATAAAAATCACTTATGGGGGTTCAAAATAGTAAAAAAAAAAAATCATTTACGGGGGTTCAAAATAGCAACAACAAAAAATCGCCGCTTCGCGGCTCGTGGACGAAGTAGTAAACAAAAAAGTGAAAAAAAAAATCACTTATGGGGGTTCAAAATAGCAAAAAAAAATCGCGGCTCGTGGACAAAAATGAAATAAAGTTAAACAAAAATCACTTACGGGGGCTCAAAAATGGTAACCCCCCACCCCCCCCCCCCCCCCTTAGCAAAAAGCAAGATCCGTCCCTGGGGGGGGGGGGGGGGGTAGGCAACCCCGTCAGTGTGACTGAGCATGAGCCCCTAAACACATAAATCGTGAGCCCCCTTTGAGTTTTGCCCCCCCAATCCAAAACTGCTTCCGGCGCGCCCTGATATGGGGGTATTTGGACATAATTACCCCTCCTATTTTCGTTTTAAAATTGCCAGAAATGATACAATCTATAAAATGTGTCCCGAAGGCAAGATACCGTAAATAAGAAGATTTTATCAACCCTTCAGTTTTTGCTCATGTGAGCAAAAGTACAGTAACTATTCAAATAATGAGCTACTGAATTAAAATAAAAGTTTTTTTATGTAGATAATCTGCATAGTAAGCAAATCATAGTTGTCACTATGGGTGCTTAAGTTCGTCTTGTTAGCTGGACTTGGGAAAGTGTTTCCGTGTTGCTTTCGGTTTCCCTCACAAACATTTCCAAAATTCAAGTTTGAGCCGTTCATTGCTATCTTGTCCTATAATATCTTACATGAACAAGGTATCATATCAGGGCCTGTTTATTTCCCTTTACACTACGCTCCATTTGTAATGTTCATTAAAAAAAAAAACATGCATTGCACCTGAATATGGTGCAAAGTCCAAATTGAAACGTTGCAAAATGCATTGCTAGCTATTGTGCATAATCACCACAACACTATTCATAACACAGCCATCTCCTAACGAAAGGATAATTCACATTTAGTTGGCAATGGCTACATATTCAGGTCTACTGCACATTCTGAACAACTTAATCAAGGTAAAAACGGTATAAATGTAAATGGAAATAAACATGCTTGTCAATGAAAAGAAATTCAAGAAGGCATCATGCAATAACAAGCTAGATATATTGACGCTCAAACTTGATGAGTGGAATAACAGTTTCTGCCTTAATGATTTTGTCGATTGCATATTATCTTCATGAAAAAATGTAATACAAATTAGTCCGATCGATCAAATCAATCATGACACGCTTACCCACGTCCGAATTTTCTTCTCTAGGTAAGCACCAGTTTGCAAAATTTCAAGTCTCAAAATGCAAAAGCTCCCCTACCATGAGTGGGAGGTATAACCCCTTACCACACTCTCTCCCCGCTCGGTCGCTTCGCACCCCACCTCGCAATGTCGCATGTACTCTCACCTCTAGCGCGCAAAGTGGGCAACCCTGGATACACACACACACACCACACACACACACACACACACACACACCACACACACACACACACACAAACACACACACACACACACACACACACACATACATACACATGCATACACATGTGCACACGCACACACACAGTATACAAACATACAAGCAAACGCACACACACACACTTAAACATGCACACACACAAACACACACACAATTTGTCACAGACATGCACACGTACACACATAAGAGAGCTGTCCGTAATAAGAACATGCATATTTTGAGGTTGGCATTATTGCTTGTGTCTAAAAATTTATTGTGGGAAACCTCTGACACGTATATGATATGAACAAATGATCTATGGTCCAAGTTTTATTATTTTGTCAACTTGTATACACCTGGTTATGAGAATTGTCAATTTAAAGGGATACTCGATAGTCAAACGGTAGGTAGACAGACTTTGTACAAACGTGAATTGGTTCTACATCTAATAAGTTGCAACATTTGTTCATGTGGTTTTTCTTCTGTATACGTAATACGTGAATCTACATTTTGCGATTTGTGACATAAAACTTATAGTTCTTTCTTACCAATTATCAAGTTCATGCCGATATATCTGAACATTACAGAGAGAGTCCATTCTAAATCTGAAGATAAGAAACTGATTATCCCTCTTAATAATGTAAATATGAAATGAAGAGGTTGACTGCAAAAGGTGCTAAATCCACTTTCAACTTTGGAGAAAAACAGGTTTCTTTGTCCAACTTTGTACACATGCCTATGGGAATATGAAAATGGAACATTCAATATTTTGATTTTGATTGTGTATAGGCCCTAATTCTTCCTAACATTTTCGATTTCTAGATAGCTACATAGTTTATTAATGTAATGATATTGTTTTCATTTTGTATGGAAAGTGGATTTAGCGCCTTTTGGTTCTAATCATTCAAATTTAAACAAACACAGTTATGTATATAGATGAACAATAATAATAAATCATTTATAGAGCGCAGAAACTATGTGTATATATTCAACTGCGCTCAAGAGCTCCTAAATGCTATTCTACTACGCAATGCTATATAAACTGCATATAAACCTACTTTGAAACAATTTCAACCATGTTGATCGATTATTTTGGCATAAGGAGTTGATTTCCATAAGTTTCCCATTACTGCTCTTTGATTTTAAAACATTTTATATGTATATAGTTTTGTTTGACATGTTTGCAACAAAAACATTGTTTCATTTAGTGTTGTTGATTTGTTAGTGTTTTATGTCTGTTGTAGTTTTAACTAAAAATGATGTAAATGTTAGATGTTTCATTATAATATTACGATGTTATACAAGTTACTTGTAATTATTAATCTTAATTTTCTGTTGTGAACATATCGCATTTTTATATATAGCGCTTAATTACGATAGTTTATCCCTCATGCGCTTTATACAATATAACTTAAAGGGGAGACAGACGCTGGTATTTCCAATAAGCTATTACTAATAATTGCATAGTTCTCGTACACTTTAGTCATAGACCTACTATGCTTTAGTGGTGTATTTCCTCTTGAGGATGACCATAGGTCTATGGGATGACTACTACTTGAAATAATCAATGTTGTTTAAACCCACTATCATCTGTTTGATTAAACACTGGAGGCTGCCATTTTTTCTTACTGTACCAATATGAAACCGTCATCTGACCCCTGCACTAACAAAAGTGGGCTAGGCCTGGTCACATACCACCGGATAGCGTAAACTGATGCCCGACGAATGGAAAATTTGCGAAATCAGATTATCCGGTGCAGAAAGTCGTTCCCATTGCTTTATGCACAAACCATTCCACCGGATAGACAACGTACATCGCCTGACAAAGAGCGGACAAGAAACGCATATGAATGGAGACGAGCAGATTTAAAATGTTACTCTCCGTATAGGCATACGTTTATGCAATCCGGTGATATGTGACCGGACCATTAGCAGCAGATTCAACAATAAGCCGTTACATAACCCACTTTTGCTCGTGCACGGTCAGATGTGGTAATGTAACGTTTCATGTGGTACCGTTGGAAACTTTGGCAGCCTCAAGTGGTCAGTCAAAACAGTTGATTATTTTCCATTATAAGTAATAACCCAATTAAGAGGAAAGTATAAGATTAGAAGTGTCAGGAATTATGCAATTATCAGTACTATAGTAAGTACAAATTCCAGCATGTCGTTTCACTTAAATACTCAATTATTAAGACATACCATTACTATTCAAACTTACACAAAAACACATGTGCACTACAAAATAATTTTTTACTTATAAATCGGTAAAAAATAAAGATTGACATCCACAGACCACATGATAAATATTTACATGTATAACAATGATTGTTTATGAAGAGATATGTCATATTAATCTGTGTTAACCACCAATGGTTACACACTTTTAGAATTTTAATATCTACGTAACACTGAACAAAACTCATTTTCGTTTTTGACCCAAACTTTACGGTTGTTTTTTTAAATCTTGTATTTATTGTGGGGGCGTACAGGACAAGAATGTAAAACTCAACCATCATGTTTATATTGAAATGGCTCCTGGAATTTATATTGGTTTACTTTTCCACTTCGCCGGTATTAATAATTTTGTAATAATATATGGGTACAATTATGTGTATTATATTAAAATGCGTACACACAATTATTCTAGTGATTCATTCGTGTCATTAGACTGCTTGTAACCCTATAAGGCCGTGAAGGTGGCAAAGTGTGAATTGTACCCCCCCCCCCTCCCCCCCCCCCCCCCCCTCCTCCAGCCCAATTCAGACGTATGTTGAATAATTTGGCCTTTGTAACATATGTACGGTAAGAAGACATTAACTATCCCGATAAAATCATATTGGACATCGACAGGAATTAAATGAAAGGGATTGTACAGTTTTGGTTTAGAGGACGCGTCAATGAATAATTAATCAGTGATTAATTCTTGAAGGTAATACAAAACTTACTGTAATATTTGGAAGACCACATGGTTTTGGTATTGAAACAAACTTTATTTTATCAAAATCTGTTCAGAAACAGCTAAAATATCAGTGAATGAATACGATTGGAATAAATGTGGGTCCCACATTTATTCAACAATTAAAGAAAATCTCAATTATTGATACCCTCCCTCTTTTGTTTTGTTTAGAAAGTATACCAAAGAGGTTTGTTTGTATGAAATCTGTTTTAAACTTTGTAGGTTTGTTTGTAGTTGTTTATAATTACCTCTATATTGAGTCATTATTTTTAAGAAAACATTTTTTATGATAACAATTTGTTATAACAAAATGGCTTTTAGAGAGCACCATATTGTGTTCTAACGGTGGCATTTTGAATGATAACAGCATTTTAACGTAGTAGCCGTTTGTAAGTATTTCTACCTTTCGGGCATATTGGAATTATAACTTATAGTCTGTAATGTTGTTAAGCAAATTTTGGTTACTGACATTTAGTTTGACCAAAACTGTACTATCCCTTTAAAGGGGTAGTACAGTTTTGGTAATGCTGAACTTTAGTAACCAAACCTGGACAGTAACATTATAAACTAATAGTTATAACTCCACCATGCTCGAAAGGTATACAAAATTACAAACGACTAAGTAAAAAAGCCCGTTATCATTCAAAAAGAGCCATTAAAACACAAGAGGGCGCTTTCTAAAAAAGGCATTGTTTTCAACCATTTTTCATACAAAATTATGCATGTGATGTTTTTTTTAAAAATAATGATTAAATAGAGAGATCATCAAAAACTATTTAAAAAACGCTTTTGAAAATTTTTGAAAAAGTGCAAGCATTTTTTTTATTTTTTGAAAAAATCATCTAATTATTTGGGCCCCAAATAATTATAAGATCAGATATATTTATTGATATTTCAGCTGTTTCTGGGTCGATTTTGACCAAATAAAGTTTATTCTGCCATTAAAATTGCATGTTCTCTCAAATTCGACACTCAGTTTTTCATTACCTCACAACAAAATTGTGATGTGCAGCGCCCTCTCTACCAAAACTAAACTACCCCTTTAAAGGGGTAGTTTAGTTTTGGTAAGGCTGAACTTTAGTAGCCAAAACCTGCACAGTAACGTTATAAACTAATAGTTATTACTCCACCGTGCTCGAAAGGTATATAAAATTACAAACGACTAAGTAAAAAGCCTGTTATCATTCAAAAAGAGCCATTAAAACACAAGAGGGCGCTTTTTAAAAAGGCATTGGTTTCAACCATTTTTCATACAAAATTATGCATGTGATGTTTTATTGATATAATGATTAAATAGCGAGATCATGATTCATCAACAACTATTTCAAAAACGCTTTTGAAAATTTTTGAAAAAGTGCAAGCATTTTTTTTTATTTTTTTCTAAAAATCATCTAATTATTTGGGCCCCAAATAATTATAAGATCAGATATATTTATTGATATTTCAGCCGTTTATGGGTCGATTTTGACCAAATAAAGTTTATTCTGCCATTAAAATTGCATGTTCTCTCAAATTCGACACTCAGTTTTTCATTACCTCACAACAAAATTGTGATGTGCAGCGCCCTCTCTACCAAAACTAAACTACCCCTTTAACCTGTTGAGATTCCCCCCCCCCCCCCCCCCCCCCACAAAAGACTCTCCGTGATACCTCATGAGAGTCACATTGCAGTCACCCCCTCTTTGGCCGTATATATTAAAGGACAATAAAACTCAAGCAAATTGTTGGTTGCATATGCTCTTAGACATTCGGAGGAATAATCTTTAGAAGTAAGAGTGGCAAATAAACAGGAAAACTATGGCTTTTTGAAGATGACCCGTTTATTTTGTATAGAGGACTCAAAATAGCAATGCACTCTAAGTTTTCCAATATTTTCCAATATGCCAAGTTTTCTTCATAGTAACACTTTTCCATTCTCCATACTCATAAATGTGTTATACACATAAATGTGTCGAACAAAGAGGTAGAGTAAACATATATTTTGAGAAAATTGAAAAATATTGCAATTTTGTGAACATGACGTATGCGAGTTGTCCACACCTTTGCAAGAGTGAGTTGCCAATTTGAGTCACACGTAGAAATGAATGGCTATTTTCATAGAGCAATAGTGTAATTTTGTCTTTAAAGATCGTGCTCAAATTTTCAGAGACTATTCATCAAGTTTAGAGCCTGAATACTGAAATAAACATGAACAACATTCACACATGAATACAGTTAAATCAATGTTATCATATTCGATCTAGTAATTTATTTTCTCATCGCAATATGAAGTGACATTTGTTTAAATGATTGTACGATCTTACGTGTACATCAAGTAAAGAGCTTTCAACCAAAAGGCGCTAAATCCACTTTTTCAACTTCCGAGGAAAACAGGTTTCTTTTTCCCACTTTGTACACGTGCCTATGGGAATATGAAAATTGAACTTTCTATAGTTTGATTTTGAGTGAGTTATTTGTCGTAAAATATTGATTCCTAGATAGCTACGTAGATTATACATGTCGTTAACTCAATTTGTATGGAAAGTGGATTTAGCGCCTTTTGGAAGTGAGCTCTTCACTGTACAGTACGCATGGCACGATTATATGACATATCATTATGTATATATATATATATATAATCTAATGCATTATTTTATAAGTGTAACCAGAATCGATGTTTCCTGTTGATATATTAATTAGGTAATTATAATAACAGCGTAATTTAGTCCGCATTGCTAACAATACTCATTTTGTAGAACATTAATATGTTTATATTGATATCATTTATTTACTAATTACAATACAAGTAATAACTAAAGATCTACCGAGTTTGTTTCGTAATTTTTATTTTGCAATTTAATAATTACTTCATTATTATCGAAATATCAAACCGTAATATTTTGAAATAACAAATCAATGTATTACCTACGACACTAATGTTACTTGTAAATATTACATTAACTTATATCTAAGTATATAATCAGTATAGTAATGTGGATTATTAACAAGATATTACTTTACTTAACACAATTTGTTACCGTATTTTTTTTATTTTTTTTTGCTATTTTAAACCCCCGTAAGTGATTTTTTGTCACTTTTTTCACTGATACATTTTCACTTGGCAGCCCAAGGGGGGGGGGGGGGGGGGTTAAACCCCCTAACCCCCCCCCCCCCCCCCCCCCCCCCCGTAGATCCGCCACTGGTTAGGTAGTACAGCCTACCAGCATACCAACACAATTTGAACAATGTAAATATGTACATGTATTTGATTTGCGATTTAAAAGAATTACATCGATATAGACTTTATTTGCATAGATTTTTATCAAAACATTTTTTGTGTGAATATCTTGCATATTATATTTAACTGTCATAACAATATTTTTGTAGCAAGCAAATATTATGAAGAAAATATTATGAAAAAAAGAAATTAACCCAATCATTTCGGGATTCTGAAATCCCCATAGACTTTGTACAAAGTAGTGTTTTGGTGACCCAACTGATTTTTAAAGATCGTTCATTTTGTCGTTGATGATTTATGTTTTGAATATCCAATATGTGACAAGTAAAACATGTTAAACGTTTAAAATGAGTTATAGTTTAAAAATCTAAACTCATTATTTGATTTATCAAAGTAGTGAATTTCGCCAATACGCTCTTATTTTAATTTTGTCACAGTCAAACTCTCCATATCTACATGCATACTATACAACAATGTAAACAAATCTTGGTTACCTTTCTGATATATACGAACACTGTAATATCACATAATATCATGATTACTAAAAGCGTATGTTTGGTTCATATGTCAACCAATAAGACATTTTTGCTAGTATTTGAAAATTACATGAATCTTAAAAGAAACACTTAATCACGCTCGAATATAAATTGAACACTTATATACATTATATGATAATCTTTTAATCTTTTAAGTATATAGTTCGGTCTTCTATTTAAGCAAAACTGTATAGATAACTGTCAATGATATACTGGGTAACAAGTGCATGGCTGGGTAACAAGTGCATGGGTACACATTTTATCAAAATACAAGGACATTAACAAATAACTAATACATGATTATAAATAGAATACCAATTCTCAACTGCCCTCTTTCCATGGGTAATTCTGGCTATATACAGTTATATGTGTATACAGTATGTACGCCCACAAGGGGACCGATACAACCTGTGTCTACACGCTTGATCAGTCCGTTCGTCTGTTATGCTTGTTATGTGTTATGCTTGTGCTTGTGCTTGTGCTTGGCACGTCAATATACGCCAAGATTATTTCGCATATTAAATTCGAAGAATAGTTAATTTGCTCGAAGATATTTTACTTTCTTTTACATTTCATTTTACATTTTCACAAAATTATAATATTGTTTAATGGCAGTTTTGTAACTAATTATTCACATTCAGAGAAGAGTAATACAATATTCGCACAGGGGCATGTGTATTACATAAGTGTATACTTTTGGTCGATGCGTCGTTCAAAACTGTTATACATAAACAATATCACATTCAAAATGTAACATATTCAAAATATCAACATTTCCACATATAAGGTTTGCAAATAATTTAACATGTATACGTGCTCATGTAAATATGATGGAAGCCCCCATGGCATGGGCAATTTAGTTTTAATTATATGACTGTACAAAGTAAAAACGCGGATAAAGTTTAGCATACAATAAAAGAGAAAACAGATGAGATCAGAAATAGAATATTGGTCATGAAGATTATCATGCATAAACAACCCATGTTTCCAAGTTTTAACTCTAACAAAAGAAACCTTTGAACAGTGGCGTAGCGTGGCCGGGCTGGTGGGGAGGGTGGGCATTTTTGTGTGTGGGGGGGGGGGGGGGGGGGGGCGGGGGCGGGGGGTGTAACAATATTTTGTTTTTCTTTACTTCAATATCCCCTTCATGATTTGTGTTTATTTTTCAATTTATTGGGGACACCCACAGTGTCCCGTCATAGCTACACCACTGCTTTTGAGATTATTATTATGACAATTTCCTTTTACACAAACTTTCTGGTATCAAGTTGTAGTGCAGCTCGGTCCAAATTTTAAAAAGGCAGACCTATTTTAATGAATTGTTTTCTTTGTAAAGAAATGGGGTAGGAGATCAAATGTACCCCCTGTCACCCACAAACTATACTGCGCAGCTAATGGGGGGGGGGGGGGGGGGGGGGGGGTTACATGCACTCCAATAATTTGGATGAAACAATACAAACAAAACATCCAACAAATAAAGGAACAACTCAAATAAGTATGTCCCCCATTATATACGCGTCCCCAACAGCCGGACCATGCTACGCTACTAATTAAAGGGGACCACCAGGCAAAGAACGACACATTATTATATGTTTCGGTACCGTTTTGTGATATTAAATAGATACCTAACATTTTGCAAAGGGCTGTGTAATTCATAAACAAAGCAATTAATTTCCACCACTTACGGAACCACTGCTATTTCCTGGTTACATACGGGCCAACCATTTTCGAGTGCGCCAATGCTATTCACGCGCACGTTTGTAAACAATAGATCCTCGGGCGATTCGTTCGCTCTGCACGCATTGCAATTCACCGCACACATAGCAGTCTGCGTAATTAAGACCGCATGAACGCATGCTTTAGAATGGTGATGCGTTTCCAATTATTTTTTCTTTCTTTCTGGAAACATATTTTTGTGAACTTGTTGATGGAATGGAATACTAAAGATGTTACCTTTCTTTAATAAGAATATTATTTTTGGGTGGTGGTACCCTTTAAAGGGGTAGTAAAGTTTTTGGTAAGGCTGAGCTTTAGTAACCAAAACCTGCACAATAACACTAAAAACTAATAGGTATAACTCCACCATGCTTGAAAAGTATAGAACATTACAAACGACTAATTAAACAGCCTATTTTCATTCAAAAAGAGCCATTAAAAAACAAGAGGGCGCTCCCTAACAAAGCATTGGTTTCAACCATTTTTCATACAAAAAGTATGCATGTGATGTTTTGTTGAAATAATGATTAGATAGAGAGATCATCAACAACTATTTAAAAACCTCGTTTGAAAATGTTTGAAAAAGTGAGGGCATTTTTTTTTTTTAAATCATCGAATAAATCTGGGCCCCAGATCTACTACGATCGGATATATTTATTGATATTTCAGCCATTTCTGAACCGATTTTGATCAAATAAAGTTTATTCTGCCATTAAAATGGTATGTTCTTTCAAATTGTACACTCAGTGTTTCATTACCTCACAGCAAAATAATTTTTTTATAACTGTCATCTCGTTTTGAACAAAATGTACGGCTACTTAATATTCATATCCATACACTGGTGAACTAAGCGCTATGATTATGATTATTTTCATGAATTTCCTTTTTTAACTATTGTTATTAGTGTTATCAATATAACTTCTTATCGTCATTCAGGTATTCTGGCGACGGGATGCTTTGTACATTATATTTTATTAACAATTTTGAAAATATAACGAACTCAATATAGTGATTCACAGGTTATGAAAAGTTCCTAAATTCCTACACAACTGGCGGACAGAGTGACGGTATAGTCATAAGCATTCAACCATCGACTGATTTGACTGATTTACGGAAAATGTAAAGCCTATCAGGAGTGCAGAAGGCTATCTCCCCGGATTTGAACTCTTGCATTTTATACCAATTCCTGTCTGGATCTGTTGGTTTCTGTATCATGTGGTCAGTGACGAGAATCGCAAAGTGTTGGAGCGCACTCGTGTATCGCTCGATGGTGACTCTATCCTTCTCCTTGTTCACCGTGGCTATGAGGATTGTATCATCCTTGCATACAGCAGGATTTACCGTTTCTGTACTTTTGATAAGCGAGTGTTGTTTAACGCCCGTCTCGTTTATCACCCGTACCGAGTTAACGAAATCCTGCACGACCAACATTTTACTTAATTTCATTGCAAATATCTCCGACGGTTCATACCCATCGCATACTATCTCCCTGACTGGCCTCCCACCTCTTGGAGTGAATATCTGAATCTTCTTGGCTTTCCTGTAACTTACATAGATGTGATCATCGCTGTCGACAGTGATATCACAAAACCCACCTTCATCCCAACTCAGAGTCTCAAACCTCGTATTATCCTTCTTCCATCCGTGTGTGTACAGGGATACAGGTATCGCCTCGTTAATATCACCAGAGTTGCGCACAGCACACCGACCATCAGACAAGAAGCATATCCCTCCGACGTTATCTCCCTTGAGCCCTCTCTGCTGCAGCTGCCCGTCAGCAGAGTATATCTCGACACCACGGTCACCGTTGCTACATCCTACAACCATCCTACCGTCTGGTGTGGCAGCCATGCAATTCATGGTATCAGCTGTGGAGAGCGCTACATTGGCTTTCGGGATCCACTCGCTGTACTGCACCTTTCCCAGCTTTGCTCTGCTTAACTCCTGATCCTGCTCATATGTCAGCTTGTCTACACAAGCTGACACCTCTAGAACACTTGCATTTGATGGATCATCCTCACCAAGGACTTGCGTTAACTGATCGCATAGCGCTTCTCGAATTGCTACCGTATCTACTTCTAATGGTGTCTTGCCGCTGTTGATAACCAGCGAATTAGCATTTATTAGTCTTTCAACCAAACGTTCATCTTGGATATTAATTTCTTGTAACTCCCAACATAGCCTTTCTTTCTCCGCCTTACACTTCCTATCAAGTGCTGCCTTATCTTCGGTTAACCTTTTGACCGCCTCGTTGTACGTCGTGTCAATTTTACTACTGAGCGCGTCAATGTGCTTGACTACCTTGCCTTTCTCTGCAACATGTTTCATCACATTTGAAATTTTGGCTTCGGCTTTCTTTCGGAGGGATTCAGTGTCGCGGGAGAACGAATCTTTATACTCATCGGCACTTGTCACCTTGTGACCTTGTTTGTCATGTTTAAACATACATCTTATGCAGATGAGCTTCTTACACGTGATGCATACATCTTTGCATTCATCTCCTTCCCCGGCCTTGTGCTCTTGACACAGAACCTTCCTCTTGGGCACTACCTTACCCCGTCTCACATCATCCGCACTGACGACAACGTGACTCGCATTCGGTTTTAATTTCCCATGGATCTCATGGCAGAGTTTACACAAGTAATGTTCACAATTAGAACAGTAGTAGTCCGCTTCCGAACCACTGTCACAATTACTGCAGTGCTGCGCGCCGATTTTAGCGTCAGAGACAATGCCTTTTATTGGAAAGTTAGTCGGCAGACTCGAAACACCCTGACCCCCAACGACAGTAGCACGGTGACAGACCGGACAAGAAATAGAAGCGCGCCTTGTTTCAGTTGTTTGGGCAGAAAGGAGACACTTCACACATGCTTCGCAGAAGGTATGGCCACAGGAAAGCTGCTTAGGCTCTTTGAGGAGGGAATAACAGATCGGGCACTCCAGATTTCTCATCACATCGCCTGGAAAGTTTGCCATCTGTGAGAAAAGTAGTGGGTCAAGAAGGATTTGGATGACCAACACTGCCTATTTTATCACGATACGGTCTAAAGACATGATAACATAATTTTGACATTTCAAAGGTGCAACAATTTTGTCTAAAGGGGTCAAGTAACTTTGCTGATTTGACCTAAACTCGCTTGCAAGTTGCATCTATAGTGGTTCTGTCATGCCTGTTTGTTTTTCTCTTATTAGTAGAATAATGAAACCAGCTTGGATTTCTCTTCTAATATTATATTCTTTAATGAGATATGTATGATTCGATTTGAATAATGGCAATGAGTTTCCGAAAATTCATGTTCAAATAAAGCTTCATTCAACATCATGGTATTATACAAGCATACAATAGACACATGTGCCAGGCAACCAACTCACAGAAATGTAGTTTCATCATTCACAATTTTCTTAAGTGTCACATATAATTTAACCCAGTTTCAGCACAAAAATATTTATTTAAATTGCACCCTTCACACGAAACTTACCTTCGATTCTCAAGAATTAATCCACGTTGGAATTAAAATGAGCGTTTATAAATCAAACCAAGAATTTGAACACAACTGTGTAGGATTGTGGACTAATCGCACTTCGTATACAAGGAAACAGAATCACACAAATAACGCCCACACAATCTGCCAAACGTTTTACAGTTTTTGCATAATTTGATTTGTATGGAATATGGAATGTGCAGTAGACCCACACTTGGATGGGTCTACCGCTTGCAGTAGATCTAGGAAATATGGAGCCATGTCAATTCTCTTTTTGTTTGGAGAATAGTTGTGTGTGGCGCCCGAATGGCGTCGAGGCGATTACACAATAACAATCCATTTTTGCAACGTTTCAATCTGGACTTTGCATCACATTCAGGTGCAATGTACATTTCATAATATTACAAATGGGGAATCAGTGTAAAGTGGAATAAACAGGCTTTTCAATGATGCTGTGTTCATGTAGGATAATACAGGGTCATAGAGTTATGAACGCTCAAACTGTATAGCACAATCAGAAGCCAATTACATGGAAATTCGTTCTCCAAGTTCAGCTTACTGTTACATGACGGACTTAATCACTCATAATGACAAATATGCTTTGCGTACTAATCAGATTATCTATAAAAAAAAAAACATTGTCCGGTATTCTACTAAATTTATCAACTTGGGCTAGACTTAAACAAACAGAACTTCCCAGTAACCAGTGCACACAAGTCGAATTTTACAATCACATTGATGGTTGTCATACACCACTTCTGATTGTTTATTGTCATTAGACAAGCAGAAAATGGACTGCTTGACATTCAAATGACATAGTAAGCAAATAATTACCGTTGGTGAAGGTGATGGGACAAACTATCACTTCCGAGGCGATCTGGATGTAGCTATCTTTCCGAAGCGAAGCTGAGGAAAGATAGCGTATACATTCAGATCGCCGAGGAAGTGATAGTTTGCCATCGCCTGAAACCAAAAGGTGATTATTTGCTTTATATTCCACATCAATTATTTTGATCACAAACATCCTTTAACTAACACAAAGGGCTAAAAATTTTGGAATATTGAGCAATTGATCGAGTCTTTTATTTTAATTTCGTCAATCCTGCACATAAACAAGATTTATGATTACAAGTCAAAGACGCTTATACCATTGTCTATTAAGCGCAGCCGCGCGCAAACGTTGCGCATTAGCGCGCTACCTTTCTGCGCGCTAACGCGCGCACGCGTATACTTACGCGCGAGATCTACACAGTGCAACGCACTTTTATTGACTATCTAGTGAGTGCAACGCACTTTCACCCAAAATATCTACACAGTGTAACGAACTTTTCATCTCCCATCAACGATGGGCGAAACTATATTTAATCACGTGATTAACTTTTGACCAATCGTAGAGCAAGATTCTAAGTATGTGGAATATAATTTAATATATCTCCAGTATTATACTGTTCTTTTAGTCCGAGGACATAATATTACTGGTGACTTGTTAAACAATTTCATTGCAATGTTAGTTTGAGGAGAACCCGAGGAGAAACAATAGGGGTTGCCTCTCGTGCTACATGACAACAATCAATTTGCTGGGCAAATTAGGAGATTTCTCCTAATTATCACTTACATAGATATGTACATTATTACCCATAGATGTATAACCTGCTAGACCAGGTTCCGTATAAAAGGTTCCCTCTAACCGATGATTTTTTGTGTAGGTTCTGTATTAAATGGGTTAATGTTGTCACCTTTCAACCGTGGTCGAAATATAACTTTCAGTTGTAAAAAATAAGTTTTACTGATAACGTAACAGTTGTCATTTTGCTACAATATATGTAGACAAGGATCGAGTCCTCACTGGCAAATATATAGCACCACTTACGAGAGAGATATGCACAACGAGGAAGGTCTGCACAACATGTCATATGATCGCTGCCAGTAAGCGATTCTCGACTGGCAGCGATCAATGATGTTAGATGCAGGTCTCTCTCGTTAGCAGCGCTTTCGAGGGTCTAGATCGTCTAGATTACTGACTACAATATATGATACCATTGATCCTTTCTGGGAAAATTAATGGTCTAAAAATGTGGGGTAACCTGTCATGAAAATGAGCTTTGTCATGTCGTAATCTTTTCAGGCGCACATAAGGATAAGAATTAGATACTTGGCCATTACATTTTATTTTGAAATATAGCCTCCTGGAATTGATATTGGTTTATTTTTCCACTTCGCTGGTATTAATGATGCATCTCGTGCAATATCAATTTAAACACGTTTTCAAATGCAAGATAATATATGGGCACACTTATCTGTATAACATTAAAATAGATAAATTTGTATAAATGGGTATCATGGTCGGGTGTTCATTATCCTGTAGCGCCAGCATCAGTGGCAGCTCGACTAGTATGCTCCCTGGGGAGTTGAGAAAGTACGCAATATCATTTTGTTGGTTTGAAATGTACCTGGTGACTATGGGTAATAATAATTCAAATAATTATTTAAGCGCAGATATATTTATAGAGCTGCGCTATATAAATATTCATATTATTATTATTATTATTATTAAAATGCGTACACAACATTCATATATAAGCAAGTGAATCATTCATGTCAGGTGCCTGCGTGTATAACCGTAATACAAACCGCGGGCGAATGGGGCAGAGTGTGAATTGTATGAAGTATCCTGTGAAAACACCTGTGAATTGTATGAAGTATCCTGTGAAAACACCTGTGAATTGTATGAAGTATCCTGTGAAAACACCTGTGAATTGTATGAAGTATCCTGTGAAAACACCTGTGAATTGTATGAAGTATCCTGTGAAAACACCTGTGAATTGTATGAAGTATCCTGTGAAAACACCTGTGAATTGTATGAAGTATCCTGTGAAAACACCTGTGAATTGTATGAAGTATCCTGTGAAAACACCTGTGAATTGTATGAAGTATCCTGTGAAAACACCTGTGAATTGTATGAAGTATCCTGTGAAAACACCTGTGAATTGTATGAAGTATCCTGTGAAAACACCTGTGAATTGTATGAAGTATCCTGTGAAAACACCTGTGAATTGTATGAAGTATCCTGTGAAAACACCTGTGAATTGTATGAAGTATCCTGTGAAAACACCTGTGAATTGTATGAAGTATCCTGTGAAAACACCTGTGAATTGTATGAAGTATCCTGTGAAAACACCTGTGAATTGTATGAAGTATCCTGTGAAAACACCTGTGAATTGTATGAAGTATCCTATGAAAACACCTGTGAATTGTAGGAAGTATCCTGTGAAAACACCCCCGCCCCCCCCCCCCCCCCCCCCCCCACTAGCAAAACAGCGAAACAGTATAATTAGATTCAGAATCTAGATATTGCATTCGGTCGTGCATTTTTTTCTCGGTCTTTGTGTTTTATAAGGTTCATGTATTATATCATATTTTTCCCACATATATTTGTTTTATATCTATACCGGGGGTAGCATTCATTAAGCTAATGGCTTTCCTAGCAGCATCCACATTCTCCTAAATTATTTGGTTGTATTTAAATGTGTTGTTATTTTTGTTTCAATATAAATTATAATCTTTGTTGTTTATTGTATATGTTCTTCTGATGAATGAAATAACGAACGATTTCACATTTCAATTTCAAACAGCCGATAGTTACCTCATTGAGTCACATTGCTCCCACCCCTTCCACCCCCCTCCCCCCTCCCCCCCCCCCCTCCCCCCTCCCCCCCCCCCAGTCCTGTTTAGACTTATGTTGAACAGTTTGGCCTTTTTAACATGTGTACGGGTAGAAGAAATTACTATCCCGATAAAATCATATTGAACATCAAAAAGGATAACATTTACATGAATAGTACAGTTTTGGAAATAATTAATTTGTGAGGTTATACAAACTTACTGTATTATTTGGAAGACAACATGCATTTAATAATGAAATCAATTTTATTTTATCAAAATCAGATCAGAAAGAGCTATAAATATATCAATAAATATATCCGATTGGAATAAATGTGGGACTCACATTTATTAAACAACTAAAGAAAAAATCTGAATTATCCCTACACATTTTCTCTCAAAAATATACCAAAGAGGAATAATTTGCATATAGTAATTAATTACCTCTCATTTGAATCACTATTTTATCAAAACGTGACATTCAAAACTTTGTATAAAAAAGGCGCCATCTTGTGTTCTAACGGTGGCATTTTGAATGATATCATCATTTTAACATTTTTTAAAACTAATAGTTTGTCATACGAGTATTTGGTTACTGATCCGTATACTCTCCGTTTAACCTGTTGAGATCCCCCCCCCCACCCCCCCCCCCCCCCCCCACCCCACAAAAGACACTCTGTGAAACATCATGAGAGTCACAATGCACTCATCCCCTTTTGGGCCGTATATATCAAAAGACAATAAAACTCAAGCAAATTGTTGGTTGCATATGTTCTTAGACATTCGGAGGAATAATCTCTAGCAGTGAGAGTATAATTGGGCAAAAAACAGAAAAACTATGGTTCTTTGAAGATGACTCGTTTATTTTGTATAGAGGACTCAAAATAGCAATGCACTCTAAGTTTTCCAATATTTTTAAATATTTTCCAACAAGTTTTCTTCATAGTAACACTTTTCCATTCTCCATACTCATAAATGTGTTATACACATAAATGTGTTCTACACATAAATGTGTCGAACAAAGAGGTAGGGTAAACATATATTTGGAGAACATTTACAAATATTGCAATTTTGTGTGCATAACGTATGCGAGTTGTCCACAACTTTGCAAGAGTCTGTTGCCAACTTGAGTCACACGTATACATTAAAGGGATCTAGTAACTTTGTTGAGATGTGCAAAAACTGATGAATGGTTGATGCAATGTATATTGTTGTTATCTCATATGTCCACAGGGTATTGTGTGAAAATTTCAAGTCAAATGGACAATGTATGGCCAAGTAATGAGCGAAAATGCAAAGTGATATTGGGTGATATTCACCAACTCACTGCATTCACTTTGTACAGGGATGAAAATCTCGCCCGGAGATTTTCTTATCTGAATACTTCAATCATACATATCTTTGTAATGAAAGGGAAATTTGAAAAACCGAAAGCTGTCCCATGATTTTATTGTTAATACGAATGCAACAAGGTATAAAGGAACCACTAGAATTAAAATTTTATTTTGAGGATTTGGACAATGTTACTAAGTCCCTTTAATGGCTATTTTCAAAGAGCCATAGTTTTTTTTTCTTTAGAGATCGTGCTCACATTTTCAGAGATTATTCATAAAGTTTAGAGCCTGACTACTCAAATAAACATGAACAACATTGAAACATGAATACAGTTAAATCTATGTTATATTCGATTTAGTAATTTATTTTCTCATCGCATTTGAACTGACATTTCTTTAAATGATTGTATGATCTTAAGTGTACATCAAATAGTATGTACAGTACGCATGGCACGATTATATGACACATCATTATGTATAATATATATAATCTAATGCATTATTTTATAAGTGTAGCCTATACATCGATGTTTCCTGTTGATATATTAATTAAGTAATTATAATAACAGCGTAATTTAGTCCGCATTGCTAACAATACTCATTTTGTAGAAAATTAATACGTTTATATTGATATCATTTATTTACTAATTACAATACAAGTAATAACTAAAGATCTACCGAGTTTGTTTCGTAATTTTTATTTTGCAATTTAATAATTACTTCATTATTATCGAAATATCAAACCGTAATATTTTGAAATAACAAATCAATCAAGGGCGTCGATCACGGGGTGATGGGGGGCATATATCCCCCCCCCCCAATATTTCAGGTGGGAGGATGGCCTGTATTATCATCCCCCCAATATTTGGGGTTCAAACATATATAATAACATTAAAATTAAGGAGCATTGCCCCCTCTCATGAATGGAAGTTGTTACTATAGTCTTCTTTAAACCACTTTTTGATAATGCTAAACTGCCCAAATCCAAAATCTTCCGGGGCTGCGCCCCTGGAACCCTCATTAAGGTTATTTGACCCAGTACCAGCCATGTACTCATTGAATAGTTTTATTCAGGACTTCTCTCTTTGAAAACTTTCAGGCGATCCTGGCCCACTGTGCGTTTGCGCTTCGCTCACTAAAATTGAGCTAACTATTCAATATTTAATTGTATTTCTGGATATTACAAATCCCAAAGCTTCCGGGGGCTTCGCCCCCTAGACCCCCAATAGGCTTTCCAATGTGGGTATCCCTTGACTTATTCTATTCAGGGTTCCATTAAGATGATTGCAATCGACATTATTTATCTATCAGGCTAAAATTCATCCATACTTGGACAGTGCCCTCATCATAACAGGATGCTTGCAATGTGCACTTAATAATCTTCCAATCTCTAAACAGCTAATTCAAAGCCAATTAACTAAAGAATAGTTAACTCTATATTTACATATAGACAACATCTTTATATCTGGATATTACAAATCCCAAAGCTTCGGGGGCTCCGCCCCTGGACCCCCATAAGCTTCCCAATGTGGGTATCTCATGACTGATGCTATTCAGGATTCCATCAGAATGCTTGCAATATATGTATCTATCAGGCTAAAGTTCATATTGGACAAAACCCAGGTCATAACATGATGCTTGCAATGTGCACTTAATAATCTTCCAATTTCTAAACAGCTGAATTCAAAAGCTTTGCCCCCCCCCCCCCCCTCCTCAGCCATAAAAATCTGGGCACGCTGCTGGGTTGTCGCTTTGCTCCCTCGCCAGAGATGGTCAAAATGACGAATCATCCCCCGCAATGGCGAGAAGAAATCGACGCCCTTGAATCAATGTATTACCTACGACACTAATGTTAATTGTAAATATTACATTAACTTATATCTAAGTATATAATCAGTATAGTAATGTGGATTATTAACAAGATATTATTTTACTTTATAACACAATTTGTTACCGTGTTAGATATAGTACAGCCAATTTCGTAAGCTTCTCATTCGTTTTGATAAGCGTGTCATTCAATTTCGCGAAATTAAGCTGAAGGCTTGCAATTGTAGTTCAAAATTGCATTTTGTTCATACGATTTAGCTCTTCGGTCAAGTGATCAACCCGTTTTAGCATTCAATTTTAAAAATACGCTATTTGCATTAAATTTCGCCAACGGATTTCACGGAAGGCGGTATTACGTAATCACAAATTTCCCCGCTTTAAATTGAATGACAATTTTACGAAATAGAAACACGTTTTAAATCGAATGCAAACAATTTTTTTTCTCGAATGATCGTTATATGAATTCGAATGATAAAAAACGAATTTGAACTGCAAAATACAGCTGCGGTGACAAAATCGGCGAACTTGAATAAACACAGAATGAATTCGTGTGGCCAAATTACGAAATTGACCGAGAAATCCTATATTACATTAACTAGATAGATTTTATCAAAACATTTTTTGTGTGAATATCTTGCATATTATCTTTAACTGTCATAACAATATTTTTGTAGCAAGCAAATATTATGAAGAAAAAAAGAAATTAACCCAATCCTTTCGGGATTCTGAAATCCCCATAGACTTTGTACAAAGTAGTGTTTTGGTGACACAACTGATTTTTAAAGATCGTTCATTTTGCCGTTGATGATTTATGTTTTGAAAATCCAATATGTGACAAGTAAAACATGTTAAAAGTTTGAAATGAGTTATAGTTTAAAAATCTAAACTCATTATTTGATTTATTAAAGTAGTGAATTTCGCCAATACGCTCGTTTTGTAATTGTGTCACAGTCAAACTCTCCATATCTACATGCAAACTATACAACAATTTAAACAAATCTTGGTTAACTTTTTGACATACACGAACACTGTAATTCATATGTCAACAAATAATTTGTTCTTGTTAGTAGATGGAAATTACTTGAATCTTAAAAGAACAATTAATCACACTTGAATATAAATCAAATACTTATTTACATTAATTGATGATATAATCTTCTAAGTACTTCGGACTTATACAAACAATGTAAATATACGTTACATCTATTGATTGGGTAACAAATGCATGGGTAAACATGTTATCAAATGCAACTATTTTTTATGAATAAGTAATATATGATAATAACTATATACCAATTATCTACTGCCCGCCTGCCATGGGTCAATTCTGGCTTTATATACAGTTAGATGTGTATACAGTCTGTACGCCCGCCTTGGACCCGATAAAACATGTGTCCGCATGCTTGATCAGTCCGTATATTTACATGATTATAACTAGAATATAATTTATTAAAGGGACTTAGTAACATTGTCCAAATCCTCAAAATACAATTTTAATTCTAGCGGTTACCTCATACATTGTTGTATTCGTATTAACAATTAAATCATGGGACAGGTTTCGATTTTTCAAATTTCCCTTTCGTTACAAAGATATGTACGATCGAAGTATTCAGATAAGAAAATCTCCCCCGGAGTTTTGAAACCGTGTACAAAGTGTGTGCAGTGAGTTAGTGAATATCACTTTGCATTTTCGCTCATTACTTGGCCATGCAATGTCCATTTGACTTGGAATTTTCACACAATGCCCTGTGGACATATGGGATAACAACAATATACATTGCATCAACCTTTCATCACTTTTTGCACATGTCAACAAAGTTACTAGATCCCTTTAACTGCCCTCTTGCCATGGGTAATTCTTGCTATATCAAACGCTTGATCAGTCCGTTCGTCTGTTATGCTTGTGTTTGCTAAGTGTGAATTAAATTTACAGTGCGTCTACACCAAGGCCAAAAGTCAATTTGTTTGAAGACAAAATAATGATTGAAGTTTTTCTTTCAATTTCAATTATATAATGACCAGTTTCAAGGCAGTTGCGTCACTTTTTTACATTCACATAAGAGTTATAAAATATTCTTTCATGGGGTCAAAGGATTGCATATACACTAATGTGTGTTTTTGTTATCAGTGCATTGTTCAAAACTGTTATATAACATCATATTCAAAATATAACAATATTCCGAATAAAACTTTGCAAATAATTGACATGTATACGTACTAAGGGAAATATGATGGAAATGATACAAGCTTGGGAAGCCCCCATGCCAGGGGCAATTTAGTTTTGATTATACGACTGTACAAAGTAAACTCGCTGATAAACAGATGAGATCAGAAATAGAATATCGGTCATAAAGGTTATCGTGCATAAACAACCCAGGTTTCCAAGTTGTAACTCTAACAAAAGATACCTTTGAACAGTGGCGTAGCGTGGCCAGGCTGGTTGGGAGGGCGGGGGGGGGGGGGGGGGGGTGGCATATGGGTGGGGGGGGGGGGGGGTAACGCTTTTTTGTTGTAGGCACACCTATTTGTTTTGCTTTACTTCTATATCTCCTTTATGATTTGCATTTGCTTTTGGATTTGTGGGGGTACAAATCCTCATGTGCACCCCGTAGCTACGCCACTGATTTATTATAAGTCATTATATATAAACATGTGTTCATAAATACATAATGTATAATCAAGTAGGTGGGCAGCTAGGTCCATATCGTTATACAGGCAGCCTGTTTACTATATATTTTTCTTTCTAAAACAACTGTTTTGTACGATAAACATTTATGCTTCAATATAAATTAGACACTTACAGTATATATACATTAATTGATTATATAATCTTCAAAGCACTACGGTCTTCTAAGCTGATATGTATAGATAACTTACATAATGACTGGGTAACAAGTGCATCGTCAAACATGTTATAAAATACAAAGACTTTTACGAATATTTACATGATTACAACTAGAATACCAATTATCAACTGCCCTCTTGCCATGGGTAATTCTGGCTATAATACAGTTAGATGTGTTTACAGTCTGTACGCCCTCTTTGGACCCGATAAAACCTGTGTCCACATGCTTGATCAGTCCGTATATTTACATGATTATAACTAAATTATAATAACAATTATCAGCTGCCCTCTTGCTATGGGTTATTCTGGCTATATCACACTCTTGTTCGTCTGCCTTGATTGTGCTTGCCATGTGCGAATTATAATTGAAGTGTGTCTATTATACGTTAAGGCTATTGCGCATATTAAATTGGAAGAATAGGTTATTATTTTGTTTGAAGACAAATTATTTTTTTGTTTACATTTAATTTATTAAATGAGCAGTTTTGAAGGGGTAGTACAGTTTTGGTAAGGATGAGCTTTATTAACCAAAACCTGCACAATAACATTACAAACTGATAGTTATAACTCCATCATGCTACGCCACTGCTTTTGAGAGCATCAGCTGATACTTTTACACCAACATAAAAGTATCAAGTATTAAGGCAGATCATTTATATACTTCATTAGTTTTCTTTGTAAAACAGTATCTGTTGCGGTGGGGGGGGGGGGGGGGGGGCGTACGGGTCCATCCCCTCCAATAATTTGGATACAATAAAACAAACTTAAATCGAGGGGGGGGGGGGGGAAGGGGTTCGTGTCCTATAATAATTTTGATAAAATAATTTAAAAACAAAAGATATCTGAACAAAAAAGGAAAACCTCATGTATATCCCGCATTATTTACGCGCCCCCAAACAGTCAGACCATGCTACGCTACTGCTTAAAGGGATTTAGTAACGTTGTTGACATGTGCATGAATGGTTGATGCAATGTATACTGTTGTTATCTCATATGTCCACAGGGTATTGTGTGAAAATTTCAAGTCAAATGGACATTGCATGGCCAAGATATGAGCGAAAATGCAAAGTGATATTCACTAACTCACTGCACTCACTTTGTACATGTTGTACACGGTTTCAAAACTCCCCCAGAGTTTTTCTTATCTGAATACTTCGATCGTACATATCTTTGTAACGAACGGGAAATTTGAAAAACCGAAACCTGTCACATTGTTTTACTGTTAATACGAATACAATAAGGTATGAGGGAACCGCTAGAATTACAATTTCATTTTGAGGATTTGGACAATGTTACTTAGTCCCTTTAACACCACCGTCGTTACTTATATCATCATATTGTTTTGAACAAAATGTAAGGCTACTTAATATCAATAATCATACACTGGTAAACTAAGTATTTGTATTATAATTATTGGTATGAATTTCATTATCATAATTAGTATTATTATTACTATTAGTATTATTGATATTATTATTATTGTTGTCATTAATACTATTATAATCAATAAGGTATTCTGGCGATTGTTTGCTCTGTACATTCTATTTTTATTTATCATTTGATAATCGAAGATACTCAATAGAGTGATGTATTACGTATGGTATATTTCTGAAAAGTTTTAAAATGTTGAGTTTATGTGAAATAAGCGCATTCTTTATTCCTACACATCTGGAGGACAGAGTGACGGTATAGTCATAATTATAAAACGGCTCTGGTGAATTCTGTAACGTGATTGGTTAAATCCTGTCACGTGACTATTCATTAAATTTCAACAAACATGCACGACCGTGCAAAATAGGGTGCAACCGGGGTGCGTTATTCGTTTTTGTTGCACAACTTTTTGCACGGTTGATGACGTCACAATGCTTATTTACATAGTTCTACGAAGACAAACTTGCGAAAGTGACAAAAAAAAAGATGGAAAATGCTTCGTTTTGTAAATTATCTGGTCTGTAGTAAATCAATCTTAGCAGTTTCGTAAATTATATGGTATGTGGTTTGATATTGGTTAGTTTGGGAATGGAAACGCATGAAATTCTTTGTTAATTCTCAGTTTACGGGAAATTTTGTGGCAATTTCACATCGACTGCATTTGATCTGCTAAGCTGCAGAGTCAAATTCAGTGAAGCGAGTGCAGAAGTGATTATTAATTTTGTAAATTCCTAATAAATTCTTACTCTAGAGAGTAGATAGACTGGGTTGCTAATTGTGGCAAGTCTGTTTTCAATAATCCAGCAAAATAAAACAATCCGTGGTTGAGCTCGTTTTATAAAACAAATAATACTACGGTCATAATATCGTGCATCATGTAAATGCATCGTACTCTCGGCTATGTTAGCTGTGCGCATGCGCACTCGGCTTCGCCTCGTGCGTAATGAAATGAAATGAAATGAAATGAAATTTATTTACCAATTGAAAACATTTACAATATACAAATATTCCACAAAATTAAATCTTCTTGGTAAAAAGGGAACTAGTTATAGCACAAAATGCTAGTTGGTCTAGTCCTTATACAAAATATGCATTAAATAAGTATTGGAATTAAAAGCACAATAGACAACGCAGTTGTCATATAAACATAATGTACGTGCTCATACAAAATTCAGAATCAAGAATGCCGAACATATACATTATATACAAATGGAAAAGAATCATTTCGAATGTAACAAATAACCTTTCAACAATTTACGAAACGTGTGTCTTCACATTTTACTTTTTTAATTATTTGGAAGTTCATTCCATATTTTTGGTCCGATATATGAAATGGATTGTTTTGCTAATTCTAATTTTATTGGATCTATTTTGAAATTATCGTCATTTTTACTTCTAGTATCATAACAATGATCAATGCGAGTACAATAAGTAACTAAGCTTTGTGAGAATGTATCGTTTATCAAATCAAACACAGCTAACATAGCCTCGCGTGCGATGCATTTAAACAATGCACTCTAGACCGTGTATTATTTGTATAGCATTCAACCATCGACTGATTTGACTGATTTACGGAAGATGTAAAGCCTATCAGGAGTGCAGAAGGCTATCTCCCCGGATTTGAACTCTTGCATGTAATACCAATCCCTGTCTGGTTTCTGTATCACGTGGTCAGTGACGAGAGTCGCCAAGTGTTGCAGCGCACTCGTGTATCGCTCGATGGTGATTCTGTCCTTCTCCTCGTTCACCGTGGCTATGAGGATTGTATCATCCTTGCATACGGCAGGAAGTACACACAGAACTTCACTTTTGATAAGCGTATGCTGTTTAACGCCCGTCTCGTTTATCACCCGTACAGAGTTACCGAAATCCTGCACGACCAGCATTTTACTTAATTTCATCGCATATACCAGGTCTGGTTCATACCCATCGCATATTATCTCACTGACCGGCCTCCCACCTCTTGGAGTGAATACCTGAATCTTCTTGGCTTTCATGTGACTAACATAGATGTGATCATCGTTGTCTACAGTGATATCACCGTACCCACCTTCATCCCAACTCAGAATCTCAAACTTCGTATTAGCCTTCTCCCATCCGTGTGTGTACAGAGATACACTAAGTATCACCTCGTTAATATCACCCGAGTTGCGCACAGCACATCGGCCATCAGACAAGAAGCCTATCCCACGGACTCGTATTCCCGTGAGCACTCTCTGCTGCAGCTGCCCGTCAGCAGAGTATATCTCTAAACCAAACTCCCCTCTGGTATATCCTACAGCCATCCTACCGTCTGGTGTAGCAGCCATGCAATGCATGATTGAGGAGAGCGCTACATCTGCTTTCGGGATCCACTCGCTGTACTGCACCTTTCCCAGGTTTGCTCTGCTTAGCTCCTGATCCTGCTCAAATGTCAGCTTCTCTACACGACCTGACACCTCTAGCACACTTGCACTTGATGGATCATCCTCACCAAGGACTTGCGTTAACTGATCGCATAGCGCGTCTCGAATTGCTACCGTATCTACTTCCAATGGTGTCCGGCCGCTGTTGATAACCAGTAAATTAGCATTTATTAATCTCTCAACTAAACGTTCACTTTCGATATTAATTTTTTGTAACTCCCGGCACAGCTTTTCTTTCTCAGCCTTACACTTCCTGTCAAGTGCTGCTTTATCTTCTGTTACACTTTTGATCGCCTCGTTGTACGTCGTTTCAATTTTGCTACTGAGCGCGTCAATGTGCTTGACTACCTTGCCTTTCTCTGCATCGACACGTTTCATCACATTTGAAATTTTGGCTTCGGCCTTCTTCCGGAGAGATTCAGTGTCGCGGGAAAACGATTCTTTATAGTCATCGGCACTTGTCACCGTGTGACCTTGTTTGTCATGTTCAAACATACATGTTATGCAGATGAGCTTCTTACACGTGATGCATACATCTTTGCATTCATCCCCTTCCCCGGCCTTGTGCTCTTGACACAGAACCTTTCTCTTGGGCACTACCTTGCGCCGTTTTATATCATCCGCACTGACGACAACGTGACTCGCATTCAGTTTTAATTTCCCATGGATCTCATGGCAGACTTTGCAAAAGTAATGTTCACAATTAGAACAGTAGTAGTCCGCTTCCGAACCACTGTCACAATTACTGCAGTGCCGCGCACCAATTTCAGCGTCAGAGACAATGCCTTGTAATGGAACGTTAGTCGGCAGACTCGAAACACCCTGACCCCCAACGGCAGTAGCATCGCGACAGACCGGACAAGAAATAGAAGCACTCCTTGTTCCAGTTGTTTGGGCAGAAAGGAGACACTTCACACATGCTTCGCAGAAGGTATGGCCACAGGAAAGCTGCTTAGGCTCTTTGAGGAGGGAATAACAGATCGGGCACTCCAGATTTCTCATCACAGCGCCTGAAAAGTTTGCCATCTGTGAGAAAAGTAGTGGGTCAAGAAGGATTTGGATGACCACCCTGCCTATTGTATCACGATACAGTCTAAAGACATGATAATAACATAATTTCAAAATGTCAAAGGTGTAATAACATATTTTAATAAAGGGATCTAGTAACTTTGTCTAATTCGACCAATACTCTTATAAACAGGAGAATTAAACCATCTTGATTTTTTTCTTCTTTTTAATGAGATATGCGTGATTTGATTCGATTTGATATGGCAATGGGTATGCAAATTTGCATCTTCACTCATAATTACTTGATAATATAAATTCATTTCAATTTATATCATTTTTCGCACATCACTCAGCACTTAGTCATATTTGATCACATAAGTACACATTTTATCAAGCCCCCTTTTCGGCTTTGCTTATTTACGTTAATAAACACAGTTACTAGAACCCTTTTTTTATAATTTATTATTTCCATTATAAGCACTATAACGCGTGTTTGTGCATTGAGACCTCTGAAATGGTGATGTTAAAAACTGCACAAACGCACACCCACACATATGCACACAAACGTACACACACTCACACCCACACCCACGCACATACATATAAACACACACATAATAACACACGACAGTTATTTGACAAGGCAGAGCATATATAAGGAAACATTAGGTGGAATATAATACAAGCGTACAACTCAAGTTTTCCACACAAAAAAATCATGTTCAAATTACGCTTCATTCAAGACCTTCGTTATAATACGCATACAGTCGACACAATGTTCCAAGCAACCTACTCCAACAAATCTAACTCGATCATTCATAATTTGCTCAAGAGGCATTTAACAATGACAAATATTTAAACACAACTTCTACTCACCTTCTATTCTCAAGACGTCACCCACGATGGATTCAAAAAGAGCGTTTATAAATCAACCCGTCAATTATAACAAAACTGTGTTGGCCTGTGGACTACTCGCACTTCGTATACAAAGAAACGATGATACAAGAAAACTCCACAATCTGCCAAAGGTTTTACAGTATTTGTGGAATATGGAATGTGCATGCAGTATATACACCCACCGCTTGCAGTAGCAGATCGACCAAAATTTGGAGCCATGCCAATTCTCCTTTTGTTTGGAGAATGGCTGTGTTATGAATGGCGCCCAAATGGCGTCGAGACGACTACACAATAGCAATGCATTTTTACAACGTTTCAATCTGGACTTTGCATCACATTCAGGTGCAATGCACAATCCATAATTACAAATGGGGCATCAGTGTAAAGGGGAATAATCAGGCTTTTCAATGATGCTATGTTCATGTAGGATAGTAGTATAGGGACAGAGAGTTATGAACGCTCAAATTGTATAGCACAATCAGAAGCCAATAGCATGGAAACTCGTTCTCCAAGTTCACCTTACATGACGGACTTAAGCACTCATAATGACACTAGCTTTGCGTACTAATCAGATTATCTATAATATATATTTAAAAAAAAAACATTGTCCGGTATTCTACTAAATTTATCAACTTGGGCTAGACTTAAACAAACAGAACTTCCCAGTAACCAGTGCACACAAGTCGAATTTAACAATCACATTGATGGTTGTCATACACCACTTCTGATTGTTTATTGTCATTAGACAAGCAGAAAATGGAATGCTTGACTTTCAAATGACATACCGTAGTTAAATATATCTCCAGTATTATACTGTCCTTTTAGTCCGAGGACATAATATTACTGGTGACTTGTGTTACAATCGTTACAATCTCATTGCAATGTTAGTTTGAGGAGAACCCGGAGGAGAAACGATAGGGGTTACCTCTGGTGCTACATGGCAACAATCAATGTGCTGGTCAAATTCCACTGGGTTGGAGTGTTGTTTTTTTTACTGGTGGTAATTTATGTCCATTTAGTCCAGCCTAAGTTGATATATTTCGTAAAATACCATGTGTTGATTTTCAAATCGGGAGCTCATTATACGCACAATATCCCAAGCTATGATATATTCTGTAATGAAGCACACTTGAAGGATTCACATCTGATGGGGGAATTGCGACAATACTTGTTCATAAGCCTCAATGATAGAACGAATATGAAGTGTAATATATTTTCCTGAACATTTTTATTTGATCATGTTTATGCTCTGTTCTTGTATGCCTTCTAAAATGTTCTCATTTTGGCCACACATGTCCTTTGAAAACTCCTTGAAAAAATTGTTTAAAGGATTATGAAAGGTCTATTGTTTTTTGTATTTTGAAAATCAATTAATTATCGTGTTCTGATCATTTTCTTGTTTGTATATTCCCTGTTGTACTTCTTCTGTTTTCAAGATTTAGGAGATTTCTCCTAATTATCACTTACTTATTTATTTCTTGACTTGTATGTACATTATTACCCATAGATGAAAAAACCTGCTAGACTAGGTTCCGTATGAAAGGTTCCTCCTAACCGATGAATTTTTTTTGTAGGTTCTGTATTAAATGGGTAAATGTTTTCACCTTTCAACCGTGGTAGAAATATAACTTTCAGTTGTGAATAATGTTTTACTGATAACGTACAAGTTGTCGTTTTGCTACAGTATAATGATACCATCGATCCTTTCTGGGGAAAATGAATGGTCTAAAAATATGAAGTAACCTGTCATGAAAATGAGCTTTGTCTTGTCGTAATCTTTTCGGGCGCACATCATCGATATAATATCGATGGCGCACATGAGGACAAGAATTTGATACTCGGCCATCACATTTTATATTGAAATAGCCTCCTGGAATTGATATTGGTTTATTTTTGCATTTCGATGGTATAAATGATTTATCTCGTGCAATATCAATTTCAAACACGATTTCAAATGCAAGATAATATATGGGCACACTTATTTGTATTACATTAAAATGCGTACACAACATTCATCTAGTGACTCATTCATGTCATTAGACTGTGTATAACCCTAATAAAACCGCGAATGGGGCAGAGTGTGCATTGTATTAACGCAAACCTGTGGAGATTGTTTCCAGTTTGTGATACCTCGTGAGGCACATTGTCCTCATCCTAATTTTTCGGTCAAATATATTAAAGGATACGGAAATCCACTTAAAAGTTTGGTTTCATACTATGCTCTTTGAGATTCGGAGGAATAATCTCTAAAAGTTAGAGCATAATCGGGCAAGAAACAAGAAAACTATGACGCTTTGAAAATATGTATATTTATTTCAATGAGGACTGGCATTAGCAACGCACGCTGATTTAAGCGTGTGGACTGCTGCTCCCCCATGTTTTGTACACACATTTTCCAAAGTGTTCAGTCTTCTTCATAGTAACACCTTTTGCTTCCTCAAACTCGTGATCTGATGTGTATAAATGTATTCTACAAAAAACCACATATGTTGATCTGAAAGGAAGGGTACAAATATATTTTGAGCAAATTTAAACATAATTGCAATTTTGTGTATATAACCAGAGTGCCAGAGTGTGTTGCAAATTTGAGTCACACGTAGAAATGATAGGCTATTTTCTCAAAGAGCTGTAGGTTTATTTTTTCTTGACCAATCGTGCTTACGTTTTCAGAGACTGTTGATATTGTTTAGCGCCTGAATACACGAATATACATCAAAACATGAATACAGTTAAATCTATGTAATATATCCGATCTAGTAATTTATTTTCTCATTACAATTTGGACTGACATTTTGTTTTAATAATTGCACGATTCTAATGTACATCATTGATTATCCACAGTACGCATGGCACGAATATATGACATATATGGGCAATTCCGGATGAGAGGGGCCAAAAATGGAAAATTAAAAAAATTATGAAATACAATTTCAAAGCATGTTTTGGGTGGACAACGTCCTATATATTAGTGAATAGAAGACCGTTTGTGAATAACTTAATCTGTTTTTCTGAAAGCAGTGTTTGAACTTTTGGGGTTTTCTAGGCTTCAGATTTGAAAAAATTACTAAATTCAATACCAAATCAATAAATCATTGATCCCTGAACTTATTCCTTTGTATACTTTGCAGTTATACTAGTATATGGATAATCTTCTTATTTTGTAAAGCACTTGTTCCAACCGGAACCAATATTTGCTGGACAGAATGACCAAATCTACTCCAATTTGTATGTAATTCCGTTACCGAAATTCCAAGAAAGTTTTTTTAAAGAACTTTAATATTGATGAATTATTCTGTAATTGTAAATCCAATGCTAAAATATGTGTCCTTGAATTCCCAAACACCCAATTCTTTAATATCTTCACCCATTTCTATGAAAACATCGGTAACGGAATTACATGGTTACGGAATTACACCGGTAACGGAATTACATCGGTAGGGGACGCAACATTAATTTGACTTCAAAGTGTGTAGGAAGTTTTTGAAAGAAAGGAACTCCACCTGCTATACCGGGGGGAAAACAAAATCCAACTTCTGATGAGTAAAAAACAAATTATGAATATAAAGGAAGATATCTTATCAAATGAGATAGATCCTCTCTTATGACCTTCTGTTATTTTGCCATAAAAATAGTTGAGAAAAAGTTTATCTATTAAACATATGTCAGGCATAGTTTTCACAAAGTATAAACAAACAAAATCTTGCAGTCTTTGGCAAGAAAATAAAAAAAATAGATCACCCAACCCCAACACCCTCCCCTTGTTGAAGTCTAAGACTGCAGGTAGTATTGAGGAAGATAGTGTCCAAGATAACAGCAAGAACACTCAGAACAGAGGAAAAAGCAACAACACAGTCTATATTAGCAATGTCATCAGCAGCGGCATGGAGGACCTCAAATTGAAATGGGTGGTAGTTCAACACTGCAAAGAAAACAATGCCAAAAAAATAATTGGCCAAGTGATAGAAGCTGTGGATAGTAACAAATTACTGTCAAATTATTGAAGCAAACAGTACCAGAGAAGTATGGTTGGCCACATAGTAGATGACTTTGGCTTGAAATCTCATCAGTTGCTCAACTTGAGATTGGTCTAAAAAGACCAAGACTACCAGTACCACTATGCGCCAGCAGGAGTATTGAGTATAAAGTTTCATCTCATTATCTAGTCAATCCCTTGCTTCTGCTTAAAAGCATTAAGACAATGGGCCCTTTGAAATTCTGTCAATATTATAAGAGGTCACCTGCAAATGTCCAGGATGATCCAGACACAATTGGGCTGATGACATACTATACTTCGGCTATATTTCAAAGGGCCCATTGCCCTGTTGCCTAATATCAGAACTCAAGGGATTGACTAGATAATGAAAGGAAACCATTCACATATTATAGCACCATACAGGAACTACACAATAGGTCAACTGGTGAATATTGTTACCGGTAGGTTTTGTCTTTTTAAGCCAAGCTCAAGTTGAGCTACTGATTTGAGAATTCGGGCCAATTACATTATTCACAGGTCTTAGATATATGTAAAAGAGCCACAAACAGACAAAATAGATATATACTCTCCTTCATATAAATGCATGTATCATGCTAACTTATTCACTGGCTTTAAAATGTAGCTTGCCAGTATTATTGCTGATGAATTAAAGTTCAGACAATAAGATTGAACTCTATCCTTGCTGGCCATTTGACTTGTCAGTATTTTAACATACTTTGTTAGTACAATTTATAAATAAGTTTAGGATTTTTAAAACTTGAACATCTTTAATATCAAGTTGTACACATTGTGCATTACATATTTTGTATCCCTGATACATGTATCACCTAATCTCTGACTATACATTAATGTTCTTGTACATGCTTCTAACAATTTATTATGTCCAAATTGCATCAAGTATGTGTACATGATCAAAAAAGTGTCTTGGTAGTATTCTTCAGTAGTAGTGATTTTGATCAATTTAGAACAATTTAGTAGATGGCATACAGGTAGACATTATTTACAGGTCTAATGGCATATCATAGATACCCTCAATGAGCCACAAATGGACAGAAGAGATACACTTTCCTTCATATAATTACTCATAACATACTAAGTAATTAGCTTCCTGCCTTTTAACTTCCCAGAATTATTCGTATTATCATTCAGACAATAGGATTGAACCCTATCCGTGCTGGCCATTAAAGGGTACCACCACCCAAAAATAATATTCTTATTATAGAAAGGTAACATCTTTAGTATTCCATTCCTTCAACAAGCTCACAAAAATATGTTTTCAGAAAAAAATATATAATTGGAAAAAGCATCACCATTCTCAACCATGCTTTCATGCGGTCTGAATTGCGAAGACTATATGCGTGCAGAGCCAGAGCGCTCTGTGCAGAGCGAACGAATCATCCAGGATTCTATTGACGTACGCGTGAAAGCATTGGCGCACTCGCAAATGCTTGGCCCGTATGGAACCAGGAAATAGCAGTGGTTCCGTAAGTGGTGGAAATTAATTGATTTATTTATGAATTACACAACCCTTTGCAAAATGTCGGGTATCTATTTGATATCACAAAACGGTACCAAAACATATAATAATGTGTTGTCCTTTGCCTGGTGGTCCCCTTTAAACTTACCAGCATGGTTACATACTTTGTTAGTACATGTCCAATGTATAAGTCTTCCCAGGGTTTTCTGAATTCTAATATCAAGTTGTACACATTGTGTATTGCATGATATACTTCAAGCAATTCATGTTACCCTTGATACATGCATCATTTGACATCTGACTTTGATTTATTGTTCTGCTAAGCACTTGCTTCCCAATCTGTTTTGTCCAAATTGCATAATATAAGGAAGTGTACATGATCAAAAAAGTGTTTTTGTAGTATATGTGTATGAAATACTTTGGTAGAAGTGATATTTATCCAATGGATACGTATAGTTTAGAAGAATTTGTGGATAATTGACAACGCAGTGTTACTAGTGTAATTCCGTTACCATGTTCATTAGATAGCTTTCTAGTATAAATAGAGAAATATGTGACCATTGATTTGAGCCAGGACTGCAGAGTTTGATAACAAGGACTATGTAAACGAAGACTGACTTGTATTTCGCAAATACAAATAGTTATTTTTTTAGAAATTTCACACTGCGTTACCAAATTAACAAATTAAGCAGGCGTATTCATATATTACTTCATAATTTGGCATAAAAGTATCTTGCATTTTGGTTTTTATAAATGTTTGAACATAAAAATAACATTTTAAAGGGATTTTAGCTTATCTGGTATTCAAAAAATTAAACTTTTTAAGGTAAATTTCAGAAGGCGTAATTCCGTTACCATTTATGTAATTCCGTTACCGCTGCCTTTTTTGGAATGAAGTTGACACCCATAGCAATGAATTTTAAAATAAATCTACACAAAATGTCTTTTAAATTTCAGAGGAATTCATGTGAAAGTTGAAGGTGGGAAAAAAGGCCCATTCTCTGCCGTAATTCCGTTACCGACGTATCATACGTGCTAGCACTTTCCTCATGTATGAAATTTCCATATTTTTGTTTCTATATGACAGCAGGTATATCTCCAGAACTTATTAAAGTGTTGATAAGCCTTTAGGTCATAGGACTAATCCATATTATGAAAAAGAATGAGCAAAATTTCTCTGAATTGTAATTCCGTTACCACGGAATTGCCCATATAATAAACAAATATACCATGCACTGAGAGCCTCTAGTTGAAATTATGGATTCCGAGGTGACAGGAAAAGCACTATGTTCTGAGGGTCGTAGACCCGAAGAACATAGTGCTTTTTCTGTCACCGAGGAATCCATAATTTCACTAGTGGCTCGAAATAGTGCATGATATATTTGTTTTATATCCTTCGCTTAATCATAATCATCGCAAAAATAAATGATTTTAATTAAATTAAAGAAAAATATAAAGAAAAACAAAACATTGATCATGGAACCATCACTGCACTGACTATGTTCTGTTTGTGACACTGGCCCCCTTTGTGCAATAGTCCTAGCGCAGAGCGCGTATTGCGCTATCTTTCCATTCATGGTTACGCGCCTTAACAACTAATATGCACCCAAATGCAAAACGCGCGCATCAAGGTGAATAATTAACCTGCTTTACATACTACACACGTGTAATTGTATGGAGAAAACAGTTATTCGTACATTAGACATACAGCTAGTGCAGTGCACACCCCGGCCGATTGTTTAATGACGAATTAGTGTCACGACCACAGAAGGACAACGATGCACAATGTGCACCATTATCGTTATTTTTAAATTCGAATACCTCTACATTATACATGAAATGCATCTCTAGAATATTATTTGGAACTTATTGATATTCACGGTTGAAAATATGCTGTATTTCTTTTTAAATAACTCTTTGAGAAATCTCGTCGAGCATCTTTCGCAAGCTAAAACAAGACCTCTGCTCGCAGGGAAGTTTTATAACCTGCATCTCTATGGGCTCAATATGATCACCCGGCGTCTATGACGTCATTCATGGAATAGCATTTACTATTCCATGAATGACGTCACGCATAGCACATTTTTCTCCATGGGCATTACTATGTTTGGTCACATGACGCTATGTAGACCAATCACTGAACAGGATTTCATTTATGTAGGATATAATATTTATTATTGTTACATATATTTAACATAATTCATAACTATTGTATACATTGATGTTTCCTGTTATTACCTTAAAGGGATAGTTTAGTTTTGGTAAAGAGAGTACAGTTTTGGTCAAACTGAATGTTGATCATAAATAATAATAATAATGGTGGCTACTTTAATAGCGCATTTTCCGTTTATTGACGCTCGAGGCGCATCACTTTTATTACCCCGGTCATCGGATACATACTGCACTCAAACAGGCACACAAAGTTCACATTTCCACTCCCTGGGTAGCATTCAAGCCAGGCAACCTCGTATGTGCACACGGTGCTAAGTAACTCCGTTCCATTCTTCCGGGTACCCATTTATACACCTGGGTCGAGAGCAGCAAATGTGGATAATTTAAAGGAGGTTTTTAAAGAGTTGTTGATTATCTCTCTATCTAGTAAATATTTCAACAAAACATCACATGCACAATATTTCATGTGAAATGGTCGAAACCGATGAGTGTTTAGAGAGCGCGCTCTTAAGTGTTAGTGGCTCTTTTTGAATGAAAACAGGATTTTACTTAGTCATTTGTAATTTGTTATTCCTTTCGAGCATGGTGGAGTTATAACTATTATAGTTTGTAATGTAATGGTGCAGGTATATGACATGTTTTGGTCAAAATAATACATAATTCTTCTGTCGAGTTGCGGGTTCGATCATATAATTATTGTTGTTTTCCATTTGTCAATTTCACTGCCCTTTACTAAATATTGATACACTAACATTTTAAGTGATGTATTCAACAACACATTACTTTACCTACCGGTAAAGGTCGCCACCTCATTACCGATGCAAACTAATAAGAGAGCAGCTGACAAGAGCAGGTAACGCGACGGATAAACAATCATTTTTGATAAAGTCGATGCATATCGTATACTGTAGTATACTTCAAACAAAATAATAAAGTCCTACTCATGTTTTTTTTCTTCACGGATACTGCAAAAAGCCCTAGTGCAGGAGCCAAGCGGACAGGACATTTAAAACCAACTGCTCATCTTCTTACTGCAAGCAGAGGTTTTGACTGCGCATGCGCCGGAACAACGAATCGGTGATGTTTCCGTACTTCCCTTTTTATGTTTTATTGTATTTCTTTTGCGGTGTACGTTAATAGTTTAATTCCAAACGGCTTTAAAATGTACTGGATTTATTCTGGAAAAGGTATGCGTTTATTTTGTCTAACTCTATACCCATGCCTATATGAGTGAACGGATGCAGTGCTCTATATATCACTGTATGTTCGATTGTCATAGTTGTTCTGACGGTTGAAATTTTAGGTAGCTATGTAGCTTACTATTTCACGGATACGTGTATATACATTACAAATATTTTCTTAAAGTTGGGTTAACGGTAATTTTTTTTTCTTCATATCACACAATATCCCTATTATTTCATTACATTCACTTTGGCATTGCAATGAATTTATCAAACCATAGAAGGAATTAAGATATACTTTTTGAGCCAAACCCCAACAATGTGGATTATGTTTCAATTACTTTGTATCTGTATTTGTACACACCCTCACACGCATATATAAACATACGTGTATACGCATATACATACGTACACACACGCACGCACACACACACACACACACACACACACACACACACACACACACACACACACACACACACACACACACACACACACACGCGCGCACACACGCGCACACACACACACGCACACACACACGCACACACACACACACACACACACACACACACACACACACACACACACACACGCACACACACGCACACACGCACACACACACACACACACACACACACATACACACACATAAACACACACATATTGCCACAGACACGCGCACGTACACACAAGAAACCTGTCCATAATAAAAACATGGAGATTTTGATGTTTTTGCTTGTTTCTAAAATGTATTGTGGGAAACCTCTGACACGTACAGTATATGATATGAACAAATGATCTATGGTCCAAGTTTTATTTGTCAACTTGTATACACCTGGTATGAGAATCAGGGGCGTAGACAACGGGGGGGGGGGGGGGGGGAGATGAGGGGGATGCATCCCCCCCCCCACCTCACAAGGTGGGGGGATGACATGTACAATCATCCCCCCCCCCCCCCAGGTTTTAGGGAAGGATATATTTTTTCTGTGTGTATCTGTATACGAGTGGGAAAGAAAACATTAGTTGTATGAGCTAAGACTTGTTAATTCTAACGTTAACAAAGTAATTTATACATCCATTTTAAATTTTCGCTGTGCGCTTCGCGCGCGAACAGATTATCTCAGTTTGTTGTGTAACTTGCGTATGGTCTGGGGTGAGTATTTTTTTTCTGTATACACGTAGTTCCAGTGTAGGCTGGCATTGCTCTGGCTGCTTGTGTGACTTGCACCAAATTGCACCTTTTCAAGTATATTATATAAATGCAAAATCTTCTTCGTGGGAGGGGATACCCCTTCCCAAACCCTCCCTATTTGGCCCTGCCCCAGCCCTCTGTAGCTTCGCCCCTCGGGACTCATTCTTGGCAATAGGCTAATTTGTTAGATCATACGTAATGTGGCATATGGTGATGTTGAAACTGTGTATGACGCTAAATATAAATACAATATTTGTGTTTGTGTTGGGGGTGCATATTCATTAGTGTGTCAATTATTTGTTTTCTTCGTGAAAATATATTTAAAATTTCTGGTCGATCAAATCATAACACGCTTTCCTAGATACAATCAATGTTAAGCCCGAATTTCCTATCTAGGTAAGCACAAAATTGCACAATTTCAAGTCCAAAAATGCAAAATCTCCCTACCGTGGGAGGGGCACACCCCCCTCCCACACCCTCCCCCCGCTCAGTAATTTCGCTCCCTGTGTTGGGGTGCATATTTATTAGTGTGTCAATTATTTGTTTTCTTCGTGAAAATATATTTAAAATTTCTGGTCGATCAACTCATAACACGCTTTCCCAGATACAGTCAATTTTAAGCCCGAATTTCATATCTAGGTAAGCACCAGATTGCACAATTTCAAGTCCAAAAATGCAAAATCTCCCTACCGTGGGAGGGGCACACCCCCCTCCCACACCCTCCCCCCCGCTCAGTAATTTCGCTCCCTGTGTTGGGGTGCATATTTATTAGTGTGTCAATTATTTGTTTTCTTCGTGAAAATATATTTAAAATTTCTGGTCGATCAACTCATAACACGCTTTCCCAGATACAGTCAATTTTAAGCCCGAATTTCATATCTAGGTAAGCACCAGATTGCACAATTTCAAGTCCAAAAATGCAAAAGCTCCCTACCGTGGGAGGGGGGACACCCCCCTCCCACACCCTCCCCCCGCTCAGTCACTTCGCTCCCTCGGGCTGGGTCGCTTCGCTCCTTGCAATGTCTCACTCTCACATCTGGCTCAAAGTTGGCAGCACTGTGAGTGTGGTTGGGCATGAGACCCTACACAGACAAAATCGTGAGCCCCCATAGGTTTTGCCCCCCCCCCCCCCAATCCAAAACTGCTTCCGGCCCGCCTGGTCACGACCATCTTAACATCCACCCCCCCCCCCCCCCCCCCCCCCCCCCCCCACTGAGCCACTGAGAGGACTTTCAAGCAATTGTATTGGTCTCGAAATAATTCGCGGCAGGTGGTCTCGGCCGCGAACAAATTGGTCTTGGTCCGGTGAACGGCAAATCATCCCCCCCCCCAGGTGTAAGAACCTGTCTACGCCACTGATGAGAATTGTCAATTTAAAGAGATCTCGATAGTCAAACGGTAGGTAGACAGACTTTGTACAAACGCGAATTGGTTCTATCATGATGATACACTCTAATATGGAACTAATAAGTTGCGAAATTTGTTCATGTGATTTTTGTTCGTATACGCGAATCTTGATTTGCGATTTGTAACATAAATCCTACAGTCTTTCTTACCAATTACCAAATTCATGCCGATATATCAAAACATTACACAGAGTGCATTCTACATCTGAAGATAAGAAGTGATTATCCCTCTTAATAATGTAAATATGAAATGAAGAGGTTGACTGCAAAAGGTGCTAAATCCACTTTTCAACTTTGGAGAGTAACAGATTTCTTTGTCCAACTGTGTACACATGCCTATGGGAATATGAAAATGGAACATTCAATATTTTGATTTAGATTGTGTAATTTGTCATAACATTTGGATTTTTCTAGATTGCTACATAGTTTATTAATGTAATGATATATTTGATAAGTCATTTTGTATGGAAAGTTGATTTAGCTCCTTTTGGTTATAATCTCTTCAAATTTAAACACACACAGTTACGTATTTAGATGAACATACAGTATGCCAATTTCAAGTTTATAACGTGATATGTCAATAAATGCAGTTTATTTCAAACAGCTAAACAATGCAAAACTATAAATGTGAAGAATTTAAAATTGTTTTGATTAAAACGAGCACATTCAGGAAATATGAAATGCAATATTTACATAGTATTAATATACTATTAATATACTACCAAGCCGAACCCACGTAAAGAAACTAAAAGACTAGTTAGGGTCATAGGCGTACCCAGGGGGGAGTTTGGGGGGTTCAACGCCCCCCCCCCCCCCCCTTTGACCCAAGAATGGCTGTTTTGGGGGGTTTGAACCCCTCCCCCTTTCCCAATTCTAGCTGGTCTTGGTCTCGGCTTCGAAACTTTTCCACGAACAGCCCCCCCCCCCCCCCCCCCCGCTGAGAAGATTCTCAACCAATGGGTTCGGTCTATGCCTCGAAGAATTTTGACCGACCCTGGTCTCGGTCTCTAACATTTTGAAGGTACTTTGTATCGACTTTTAAATTTTTCTACGGACACCCTCCCCCATGGGCGTCGATACTTACGTAATTACGTAATACCCATTCATCAGGGGGGGATGGATGAATGGATCATCCCCCCCTGATCAATGGGTATCAATGACAGATCGACGCCCGTGCCCTCCCCCCTCCCCCCCCCCCCCCCCCCTCAAACATTTGTTTACCGACCCTGATCTCTGTCTTGACAATTTTGAAGGTACTTGGTCTTGGCTTTGAAAATTTTCTAAAGATGATCTTATTTACACATTCGAACATTTACATAATTTACTTCAATACGCCAATTTAACTTCTAAATAGCTTTCTTGATGAAGTAGACTGAACACTTTGATAATTATTGTGAAACCAATTAGAACTATTCTGATTTCAACTCATATCTTCCTGAAACACACGATAATTGTAATGTGTTTAGTGCGTTTGTAGTATAACACATTAAACAAAGTAGGCATATTGCGTTAAAATATCCACGCTTGAAGGTGAAGGAATACAATGATACTAATTTATACTATATAATATGTGAATACATGATACATGCTACCAAAATCAATATGCGAATTTATATAACTAGTTAGTATACGAGTCAACGTGATTACAAGAATGCAAACTGTTGAGGGCGGTATATATGCTTTTTCCCACAGAAGCTTTTTCCCCCACAAAGTTGTATCTTGTCAACTGCATATAATCCACGCATAAACTCATTCAAATGAAGAATATTATAATAATGATGGGAAAATTCCAATATTTACATTAGTTTTTGTATATATAGAGGGTACTTTAAATTGCCAAACATTAAACTGGTCGACTGCATTCTATTTACATTAAGATGGAACGAAAAGTTATCAGCGAAGATGAAATTATTTAGGCCTACACATTCGAACATTTTTGCGCCAATGTAACTTTTAAATAGCTCTTCTGATGAAGTAGACTAAACACTATGATAATAATTGCGAAACCATTTAGAACTTTTCAGAGTTCAACTCAAGGTATCTGCCTGAAACACAAAGTATGTTTTATTATGGAAAGTAATTAAATGTGTTTAGTTCGTTTGTAGTATATATAGCACATTAAACAAAGTAGGCATATTTCGTTAAAATCACCACGCTTGAAGGTGCAGGAATACAATGACATAATCTACACCAATCCATGAATACATGATACAATACGCATAATCTCATTCAAATTACGAATATTATAACATTGATGGGTAAATTAAAATATTTACATTATACACATATTTATCAAAGGAATTGTTTTGGTATAGAGGGTACTTAAAAACAAAGTTTCTTGAGGTAATGCAAAACTGAGTTTCAACTTTAAAAGAGCATATCATTTTAATGACAGAATAAAATCTATTTGATCAAAATCGGTTCAGAAACTGCTGAAATATCAAGTAGTATATCACATCAGAATAAAATCTGTTGGATCCCACATTCATTTGATGATTTAGGAAAATAATATATAAAATGCTTACACTTTTTCAGAAATTTACAAACGACTTGTTATTGATGAGCTCTTTCTAAATGTCACATGCACAATTTTTACATTAAAAATGGTTGAAACCAATGCGCCCTTTTGTGTTTTAACGGCTCTTTTTGTATGATAACGTGCGTTTTACTTAGTCGTTTGCAATTTTGTTTACCTTTCGGGCATGGTGGAGCTATAATTTCTATTAGTTTTAATTGTTAAAGTGCGTGTTTTGGTTACTAACATTCAATTGACCAAAACTGTAATATCCCTTTAAACAAACAAAACATAATGAAAATATTTTCATAAGGTGGCGATGTTAATATCATATAGATCTAACTTCTTCTTATTTCTTATCATGCATTATTCTCCCTTACACTTAGACATTGGAATTGTTTGTATCTTATAAATATTGGTAGAAACCTCGCTGATGAGTTAGTCAGTAACATCCAACAAGGTATGGGTTCTCCTTTAAATCATGACGTCATACTAACCACGCCCATTGTTCTGAAGTGGGGATCCTTAGTTAACTACAAACGGAAGGTCTAGGCGTGAGCATGCTTGAGTGAGACTAAAAGGGTACATAGGGAAATATAGTTCATCCCGACGGATCCCTTTGATACTACACAATCGATATATTCATGCATGAAGTCACTGCAAACAAAACAACAATTTATAATTATCTTACTTAGCGCTTTGATCTATAAATTTCCTTGTCCTTTTAAAGGGATAGTTGAGTATTTGTCAAACTTAACTTTAGTAACCAAAACCTACACCATTATGGTACAAAATAATAGTTATAACTTAACCATGCTCGAAAAGTATACACAATTACAAACGACTAAGTAAAACCCCTGTTATCATTCAAAAAGAGCCGTTACAACTCATGAGGGCGCTCTCTAAAAAAATCATTGGTTTGAGCCTTTTTTCATACAAAATTGTGCATATAATAATTTGTTAATATAATGGTTCAATAGAGATATCATCAACAACTTTTGAAAAACCTATTCAGATTTTTTTCAAAGACGTCTTTAAGCATTTTTTAAAATTTTTCTAAAAAGTCAAAATATCCCCTGGTGAAGAATTTTTGAATAAAAATATGTTAATGGATATTTTAGCCGTTTCTGAACCGATTTTGTTCAAATAAAGGTGATTCTGTCATTAAAATGGTATGTTCTTTCAAATTTGACAGTCAGTTTTTCATTATCTCACAAATTTTTTTTTGTTAAGTGCCCCCTATACCAACACTCCCAATCCCAGTTTTGGGAAAGTAGCCGAAAACATCTATATTGGCCAATATTGTTGAATAAGTATTTAAATAGGGCTTGTGTGGTAAAATCCGAACCTAATCATCGTTAAATACAGAAATATCGGAAGAAATCTAATACCCGCCAGTAAATTTTATAAATCCACCGCCCGTTCGCACCTGTCCGCGCCGCTAGCGCTGGGCTGGAGATATCGACAAGCTGGGGACAAGCCCGTAAAGCGAAGGCATCGTGTAACGCACGAGGTTATTTGCATGTAGCGAATGAGCGATTCCGCGTTGGCGATATCAATGGTACAGTAGATCAATTTATAATTTTGCAAAGTAGGCGGTTTCTTGGCCAAATTTGTATAATCCCATATTAGTTCAAATTATATTCTTTTACATGGTTGGTAATAAGAGTGTACATTTCATTTTTAGGGGGTGGGGCGTTTCCACTACTGTCATTCACCTTTAAGGCTACCATGATTTATGTAGACATTGGCATACAATACGGTAATGAAATGCAATACACCTGGTATGGTCTCTCTGAAATCATATTATATGCTGAAAGTACGGATACAGGACAAGGTAAAACATTAATGTTTTTCTCTACGAAAGAGATAAATCCTCTCTGAGTTATACGGATAAACTTTTCTTGAAGATAAGACATTCCGTATGGTTAGAGACAATGATCTGTCCTGATGATGTCATAACAGGCTAACTAAGGTATAAAAAGTGTC
>JBAMJV010007142.1:0-78899 GCA_037951105.1 Echinarachnius parma
GCTATCTTACAGCGAACCTCTGACAAACTTTCATGGTCCATAATAATTATAGTCATAACAATCCCGCAAGCGTAAAAGGCATCTGGTCTACCGTCTACGTTTATAGCCCGGTCACATATCAACGGATTGCGCAAACGTATGTCAAACGGAGATCTAAATTTTTCATCCGTTCTATGCGTTTATTGTCCGTTCCTTGTCCGGTGATGTACGTTGTTCTATGTTTTGTACATGAAGTAATGGAGACGACTTTCATCACCGGATAATTTAATTTCGCAAATTGTCTATTCGTTGGGCGTACGTTTCCGCTATCCGTTGATATCTGACCGGGCCATAATGATAGGGCCAACAAGTTGCAACAAATGTCATATTTAGTTGTCAACTGTAATGGTAAACATGTCTTCGTAGGTAATACTGAAATACTATAGCCAAACTAACCATCGCGTGCTTAGTCCTATCATCCAAGATAGATTTAGCCATTTAGGCGTGGAACTATATCCGCTATAGCGTGTATTTGTTAATGGGACAGTGTTAGCTAACAGCTTCAAGTATTGCTTGCATATCATAAACAATCCATAGTCTTCCAAATACATCGCAGTTGCAACATGTCGAGTGCTTTATTCCCAATAAATTATAATATCTTATTCATTTTGAATTGTATATAATACCACATTGTATTGAATGCGAGGTATGTATCATTAATTTTGTATCTATATGATTGAAGTTCACACTAATTATGAATAATGAGTTAATAAAAATAATATACTGGTAGTCAAGCTATGCGGGCGTCACGTGGTAATGACCAGACATCGACGCAAGATGTGCATGACAATTCTGCCATATCTATCAATCGCGGCACTGAGAGGTAAATAAGACCATCGATATACAAAATAATTATATCGATGGGTGAGACTAACTCTTCCGTGGAACATACTGAATTAAGTTGAAATCACGTGTCTGTGTTTAGCCAATCAGTGACTCGTATTTGAATAAGCCATATAACATAATGCAATAATTATGTTTGTGTGCTTTAAAAAGAATAACTTGTCTAGCCGAGAAATGCCGATTCTCGGTAATATACCTACATGACCCAGTGCCTAAGATTTTTGTTTTAAACATGGAATTTGATTTTAAAAAAGTTTGGCACAGAATTCCTTCTATAGGACCAAATAGATTCACAATCTTAGTGCACAGCCGCGATCTTTAGCTCCGATAATATCTCTATTGAATCGATTCAAATGTCTGAAGTGTGCCCTCTTGTGTTAACTTGGCTGCTTTTGAAATGTAAACAGTGTCAATAATAATTTTCTTCCCACCATGTAATCATAGAAGAACGATACCTATTAGTTTTCAATTATTACGTTTTTACAAGTTTTAGCTGCTCAAATTAACTTCTTCCAGAACTTGATTTCCACTATATATTGAACTCATAAGTTTGCCATTTTCCTATCATGAACCTATACACGACCAACGCTCGGATTAATGAAGCAAGATGATGAACATGTATATATTGAAATGATAATTATAACGCCTGTCATATCTTTATAAATATAATTTGAAAAGATCAAGTAATATTTCTAAGAGCAGTAAATATAATTGAAAATGTATCATTTAGAATGATAATTTATCTGTAAAATTATCTGAACTTAGCTTATAGTTAAATATCGTATGACACATACTTATAACGAATCATTGTATGAGATGAGCCGTAGTGAATGTGGTTAAATGGGAATTGTCATAGTTATTTTCATATGTCATTTTAATGTTGAGTCTTGTCACAAGTTTGTATACAGTATATATCTATCACATTCTCTTCGTTTTATTTTGTATATATATTTTGGATAAGTTATTTGTTCATTAGTTGTATAGCTATCCTTTTTGTATAGGCATACACGCTGCCAAAATTAACTTTGGGGTTGTTTTATACTACCAAGAGTGTGGTCCTTTGCGTTCAGAATATAATGATGAAATATTATACATTTGGCTGAGATACAACTGAAATAAAATAAAAATTTATTCGAAAAAAATTGCTCCATGTGTCTGGCTTTTTAAAATCATTGTGTTGGGAAGTGTGTATTTTGAACTGTTCTTGGAAGGGTCTTTCGATATTTACTATAACTTAATTATAAAAATGTCCGCATACTATGCGGAAATTTTTATAATTACAAATAAAATCAATACCCGCTGCTATAATTATCATGTATATTAGGTGATCAACGACCTTAATATTATCGGATGGTATTGGTTACGACGCCTGGCTATATAGTAATTAGGAGTTCGTCGGTTCGGTGATACAATCCCTACCTGGGTCCACTGAGTAATAAGTCAAACTCAATGTACCCTCATTATTTTGAGGTATATTGCAATTATCATTGTAACACAAAATAGGCCTAGACTGTCTAGTCACATAGTCCAAATATTGAAAAAAATGGGCAAACGGCATCATTATTTTCGTCAGTGACTGCAATTCTCCTGTATCAATGAATTTCATCAAGACGTGTTTAAGTTATCGCCCGAGTCCCGAACGTATGAAAAACTTCTCCACATACCTCGTTGGTCGATAACTAGCTGCAATAATTATAATAAGTGTCTATGTTCTGTGTTCAAGGTTCAAGGTTCAATTTTATTTCATTTTTAACAAGAAAAATACACATATTTACAATTAATAAGTCATAACAAAATTTGATAAAGATATACGTTGAAATTATAAACAAGTGCATGTTATTTTACATTGCCAATCAAAAATAACGTTTATAAAATTAATAAATAATTTACATTAAAATGTAGACATAATCATAATTATCATATACTAGTGAGCGGAATCAAAAAGAAAAGAAATGTATGTATGTGTGGTTGTGCGTGCATGGTTATGTATGTGAGTGCATACATTTCCCTCGGCCCGCGCGCGTGTGTGTGTGTATGTGTGTGTGTGGGGGGGGGGGGGGGGGGGGGGGGGTCTGCATAGCTGCCAACTGTTACGAAAAATTCGTAATTGTTACGAATTTCCCACCCTCTTTACGAAATTACGAATACTCCTTCTATAATTACGAATTAAAAAAAAAAAACCCCCCCCCAAAAAAAGATTTTTTTTTTTTTTTTTTTTTTTTTTCGTTTTCACGTTTTTAAACATATAGAGACAACGTTTAAACGTAAATCTGACCAAATCATACCTAGTAATTGTGCAAAAATGATGAAAAATAGGGCCATGGACGCCGGCCGCAATGGACTCCGTGCTTCACGCTCCAGAGCCCTAAAGCGAGCCCTGGACCCCGGCTAAAGGGACTTCGCGCTCGTGATGTGTGCTTCGCGCACATGATATTCAGTTTTGCTTAAATGTTACTAATTTAAAATTCCAAATGTTGGCAGCTATGGGTCTGTGCGTTTGTGCATGCGTGGGTGTGTACGTGTGTGTATGGAGGGGGGGGGGGGGGGGGTGGAGTTGTGCATGTGTGCGTGCGTGGGTGAGTATAGGCTACATGTGTATTAACGTGCGTACGTACATTTCCCTTCGTGCGTGTGTGTGTGTGTGTGTGGGGGGGGGGGGGGGGGTGATTGGTAGGGGTCCATTGAAGTACACCACAGGTAGGGTCACTGCACTGCTACTAGCCCCTTGCACCCATCCCCCCAACTCGGGCAATGCACCGGTCCACGATATGCATGAACATAACAGTTTCACGAACCACCCTGATATGCTCCAATAGGCACCGGATATATTCACCGTCATTTACAAAAGGTATCTAATTGTCAAATCACAATAGTCAATAAAAACGAAACCAGCGAAGAAAAATAGGTCTCGAGAAGAGTATTATTACGTAATAACGGTGGTGGCGGAATGATATGACGCATTGCGCTACGGTTATAAGGTTCTTTCCCCGAGTCTTCTTCGGACTAAAAATCGATCGGTAATTATAGGGCTCGCAATGAGACTCTAAACTTTCATACACGCACAAATAGAGAAGATCTAATTGTTTTTATTATTGCCGCTGCACACACATATTTTGAAAGAAGACAAAACCTTCAATGACAATTTGGATTTCATTCATTGCTTTTGAAATTGGAATTCTCTATGGAGATTTGATTATCCCTGACTATGCATTGTCAAAAGGCAATGTACCCAATTTATTTCAGGCCTATACTTTCCAAATCTAAAAGGTCAATATTTTTTCTTTTGAATTGAAATCACAAAATGCACTTCACTTGCAGATAACAATACTATACAAATATCAAAAACACCATTATTGGTGTATCCAAATAGCATAACCATAAAGTCTGTTGTCGTGCATTGTAAGGCGTTTCTATTTTTTCTTTTGTTGTGCCCACTTAATTGTATTTAATATTGAATTATACTGCAATTCATTACACAAATGTGTACCGTGACAAGACGTTATAACGTTCAATACTTAAAGCAAATAATAAAGAACGCTGTTTTACAAAGAGTTACTATGGTATAACAATCAGATACATGGGCTCTTATTCATGAATAATTAAATAAATTACAACAGTGTACAACGGGAAAGCCTTTATCCCTTCTTTTGGAGAAAAAAATGTTATCGAATCACATTTGAAAAATATTGATGTTGCTTCTTAGGTGAATCCATTTTTACCAATATTAAAATAACAATTTACCGAGGAAGAAATGATTTTGATATATTAAGCATAGTTTCTGTTACGGTTGTTTTAGGTTTGAATGTGACACAGTTATGAAAGTATCTGGTACTCATAATATGTATTATGCCACTCTATGTCATACTTAAAGGGATAGTTGAGTTTTGGTAAGAGCGTACAGTTTTGGTCAAACTGAATGTTCGTAACCAAAACCTGCACCATTACATTACAAACTAATAGTTATAACTTCACCATGCTCGAAAGGAATAAAAATATCATTTACAAATGACTGAGTAAAAAGCCTATTATCGTTCAAAAAGAGCCGTTAAAACTCAAGAAGGCGCTCTCTAAAACTTATTGGTTTCAACCATTATAAATAAAATATTGTGCTTGCGATGTTATGTTGAAATAATGATTAGAAATAGAGATAATCAACAACTACTTAAAAACCTCTTTTTTTAATTTTTGAAAAGAGGAAGCATTATAAAAACAAATTTAACGGCTGGTTCAAAATGTGGGGCCCCACAATTATTACAAATGGTTATGTTTATGGATATTTCAGCCATTTCTGAACCGATTTTGGTCAAATAAAGTTTATTCTGTCATTAAAATTGTATGCTCTTTCGAATTTGACAGTCAGTTTTCATTATCTCACAAAAAATTCGTGTAGCGCCCTCTATACCAAAACTCAACTATCTCTTTAATTAATCACTTTTCACTTATAATTTGCACACCATGGTTAAACTTTCGATTTACATTCACTAAGTGGGGTGTTGCGTAATCGCTCCCACCACTCGCAATTAAGAGGCGGCACATTATTCCCTGTAAGGACGTAGTACCTTGGTGTGTTAAAAATGCGCATACTTATGAATAATTCATCGGCTTTTGTCTTGCTTGGTCTCTCTACAGATGAGTAGTTCTAATAACTTCTTGACCACCGCTGTTGGTCAGTCAGTCCCGGTGAAGCGTGCGATCAATAATTCGCTCATAATATTCTCGGCTCTGTTTGGTGAGGTGACAGTCATACCAGTCGGCACGAGGTGTTTCAGTCGGACTCTACTACACGCTCTTGCTTGTAGCAGCAACCAGCTCCATTTATACCATCTCATCTGTAGAGAACTTCTCACATAATATCTTGCAATGGTAAGTTCATTATATAACATTTCTGCGTTTGATATTAATATTTTGTATCATGATTTTTAAGGGAGGTGATCACGGTGAATCGGGGAATTATTACGTAAGGAATTGTACAAGGAAGCGTGGCCGATTAACACCGCAGTGAAGCCTGGAGTGGGATCGCATGCATGAATGAAGCACTTTCGGTCATGTAAGTCCTTTCTTTGAGCTCTGCGTCTCGGGCCTATGCGAATTTGTACATACGAATACGTATTTAAAACACCTGTTTGCTAGTTGCTATGATATACGACGTCCTTCTACTCCCTTCCTCCGCTGGTATCGCAGATTGTATGCGATCAGGAGAGTCCAACATGTTATTTTCCTGCTGTAGATTATGTAATGAAAAAGGATAGCCTGTTAGAATTACATTAACCCCTCCTTTGCATCGTCCTGCTCCCAAAGCCAAAGGCTATGCAAAGTTACCATTTATAATAGGTTGCAATTGTTTGCGCATTGTCATTAATTTGCGATCGTTGCTATAGTATAGGCCCGAGCTCGAACAGGAGCCCTGCAAGCAAGTGATTGGTACACTCTGCACTAGAACTAGAAGAACGTTTGTATGTAACATTTATGATTTGGACATTTGATTACATAGTATAGCATGTTAATAAAATATTTTATATCCGAATCAAAAAAATGTTACGTGTCTCGTACAAACGTTCTTCTGAACTATAACTCTTCACCACTAAAGCCGACGGAAGTATGTGGTCAAAATGCGAGGACAGGGGAAGACATGGAAAGATACAAATCTTACATTGTTCAAGATACGTTGTATCAATTGTTTTAAAGATTATTGTCCATACAAATTTTGGGAATACGCGTTTCCTGGATAATTACGACTGATATTGATAATGTGTGCAGTTGTAATGTGCAACTGAACAATTTGATATATACTGCATTATTAAACTATTATATATCATAATCTAGAATATGTTATATTGAGATTATTTTTAATTGTGCGTGTGTACAGAAAAAAAGGACACCAATTAACCCACTCTTGCAAGTCAAGGGGTTCACTGCATGCTGCATATGGCCGAGTAATGAGCGAAAATGCAAAGTGATATTCGCTAACTTATTGCACGGACTTTGTACACAGTTTTGACTACATTATCCAGTGGATAGTTCAAAATCGGAACACGTCAATCGTAAATATCTTTCTAACGAAAGGGAAATTTGAAAAAACCAAAACCTATTTAATACATGCTTCTATTCGTAATACAAATACAACAACGTTTGAGAGAACCACTAGATTTCTAATGAAGTTTTGTGGATTTGGACAATGTTACTAGATCCCTTTAAAGGGATAGTTTAGTTTTGGTATAGAGGGCGCTACAACAAATATTTGTTGTGAGATAATGAAAAACTTGAGTGTCAAATTCAAAAGAGCATACAATTTTAATGGCAAGATAAACTTTTTTTTGAAAAAAATCTGTTCAGAAATGGCTGAAATATCCATAAACATAACCATTTGTAATGGCCCCACTATTATTCGATAATTTTGAACCAGCTGTTATAAAAATGTAAAAAATGCTTCCTCTTTTCAAAAATTTTCAAAATTTTTCAAAAGAGGTTTTTAAATAGTTGTTGATTATCTTTCTATCAAATCACTATTTCAACTAAACATCACATGCACAATATTTTATTTTAAATGGTTTGAACCGATGAGTGATTAGAGAGCGCCCTCTTGAGTTTTAACGGCTCTTTTTTAATGATAACAGGCTTGTTACTTAGTCACTTGTAATTTTGTTTTCCTTTCGAGCATGGTGGAGTTATAACTATTAGTTTGTAATGTAATGGTGCAGGTTTGGGTTACTAAAATTCAGTTTGACCAAAACCAGAACTCAACTATCCCTTTAACGCTTGCTCCTGTACCATGCAACGATATCAAATTCAAAACTGCCCTCATTGCCCAGCAAAAACTAGGGGAATTTCCTTTCTTCATAGCTTCTAACTAGTCTTTTCACACTTCGACAAATTTATACCAATGTGCTTTTAAAACGATTGATGCTATGGCTGCCTATTGCTTTCGACATTGTGTCTTCTAATTTTTATATTTTAGTCAGACAATGCTGCATGCCTGGTTATACAAAGAGAGAAGAATAATCTTTAGAATCGCATTGCCATGCAGTTGCATTCTTCGCTTTGTGACTGGGATGCATGCAATACAACATCATGAAGAGCTTTATACCAAACGGCGCTAAATCCACTTTTTCAACTTTGGGAAAAAAGAAGGTTTCTTTGTCCAACTTTATACATGCATGCTGGGAATACGAAAATGGAACGTTCCATATTTTGATTTTGATTTTGATTGTGTAATTTCTCCTAAAATTATGTTTTTAGATACATGTATAGCTACGTAGCACATTAATGTACTGATATAATTAACTCAATTTGTATAGAAAGTGGATTTAGCGCCTTTTGGATCTAAGCTCTTCATATATTGACTGGAAAAGTCTGTGTATTGATTCACAGCTAGTCGCAGACCCCATTATCAGTTGGGTCATTCAGACACAACCTTGAGCCTTATAATTGATAATTATGGCTGGCTGGCACAGAAGACTAAACATGTAAACAACATTACTGTTCTAAACTTGTGGTGAGGGGGCAGCACAGTCAGAAAGCTCTTGAACTGGATCAGAGCTATACAAGTCATAGATCAGATATTTCAAAACATTAGTTTTAATGTGCTTTAGACATTGGAAGGCTCGTTAGTAAACCTGTCTGTTATAAGTTACATAGTTATATGGCGCATAATATGACACACCAATATCTGTGCGCTTTACATTTAATCATTATCAACTCATTAATTTACAATCGATAAGTTGACGACGGCATGAAGAATGGCTAATTGTTATTTTGCATCATGTCTTTTCTATCTATATACAGGCTGATCAACTCACCGAGGAACAGATCGCAGGTGAGACTAATGCATGATAACTTTAATTCAGTTTATACACTTTAGTTCAGTTTATTACATGCACTTAATTCGGTTTATACACTTTATTCAATCATAAAATCATACATACAAAACAACTATACTAAATTATTAGGTCACTGCTTCGACCATTACACTGCAACAAACGAGGGTGTTAAATTGGTGTTAAATTAACACCACTGGTATAATATATCTATATTGGTCCTCACCAGGCTGGGCTGGACCAATATAGATACCAGTGGTGTTAATTTAACACCCTAGTTTTGCAATGTAGGAAAGCGAGGCTTATAAGAAAATTACAATTGATGCACTTAATATGGAGCCAAAATTGTTGTTCGGTTTTGTTTGAATAGAGTTAACAATTGAATTGATGTCGACATTTATCATTACCTTTTTTATTTGGTTGGATAATGCCGATTAAAAATTATTTGCATTAGTAACGTAACTCAAAGTAAGTCATACATGAAAGTAACGGTTTGGTTTATCACACCGCAATGTTGTATTATAAACCCCTACGAACAGATGAACAATTTAATATGTGCATTTGTAATACCAACTCCGTTTTTAATTGCAATGAGTCCACTACGATACCAATATTACATTATATACATGTACATATATTTGTGGATTATCAGTATAATAACCAACACTACTGTCACATTGAAAGTCAAGACGAAGAAAACAAAACTACCAGTATATGTATTTGTTCAGGTGTATTATTTTACTACAGGTTATAAATATGTGCATGCATCAAATAATATGTTTTGGTCACGAGCGTACCAGTAGATGTTCAAGCTAAAAAATAGTAATAGTTCTATAAATCAAATGTAGAGGCATTGTAGAAGTATAACATTATTTAGAGAGGGTCTTCACAGGTTGGCATTATAAGACGTATTTACAAAATAACGATATGGCGGTATCGCCATCTTTGATTCGCGCAGAGTTCAAGGAGGCTTTCTCTCTGTTCGACAAGGATGGAGATGGCACCATCACAACCAAGGAGTTGGGAACCGTCATGAGGTCGCTGGGTCAGAACCCAACGGAAGCTGAGCTCCAAGACATGATCAATGAAGTCGATGCTGACGGTGAGTTGATTGATTGATTAATATGATTGACTGATTGACTGAGGCTGACTGACTGACTGACTGACTGACTGACTGACTGACTGACTGACTGGCTGGCTGGCTGGCTGGCTGACCTGACCTGACCTGACCTGACCTGACCTGACTGACTGACTGACTGACTGACTGACTGACTGACTGACTGACTGACTGACTGACTGACTGACTGACTGATTGACTGATTGATTGATTGATTGATTGATTGATTGATTGATTGATTGATTGATTGATTGATTGATTGATTGATTGATTGATTGAACCCACATCAATTTTGCAAAGAGCAGAGTTGTCACCACTAGACCAAAACACCATTACAAAATATAATGTCTTCATGAAGTCTCCTAAACATCATTGTAGCAACAAAAACGGATATCCTGACAATAAAAAATATACTTTAATAATAACATTTACCCAATAATTATTGATAGTATATTTGTTTAAATATTATGTTTCTAGGCAACGGGACGATAGACTTCCCCGAGTTCCTGACGATGATGGCGAAGAAGATGAAGGAGACAGACAGCGAGGAGGAGATCAGGGAAGCTTTCAGGGTCTTTGACAAGGATGGCAACGGTTTCATCAGGTAATCAAGGAGGACGACCATAATGTTGTCTTCAGACATGTTTGGTCTGTGTGACATTTGTTTGTCCATCACTTAGCTGTACTATTGAACTTAAGTATTTTGATTAGATCTATGAGAGTATTATAATAATAATAATGATAATAATAATAATGATTGATTATCATAATGATGATGGTGATGCCGATGACGACGACGATGGCTATGGCGATGATGATTAATCAAATAAGTTACTTTTTTATCGAAGTTTCTTTGTTTAGCTTCACATTCATATTCTAAACACGACCTCAACAATGAGAGAAAAGTAGTGAATATAATGATAAATGCATTATATTTGTAGCATTTAATAAGATAATACTATCAAATTTATATAAATTATGAATAACTTTCATCGTCTTGGTCGTTTCAACCACAGTGCCGCTGAGCTGCGTCACGTAATGACGAACCTCGGAGAGAAGCTGACCGACGAGGAGGTCGATGAGATGATCAGGGAGGCCGACGTCGATGGTGATGGGCAGGTCAACTACGAAGGTATGTTTATTTTGTATCATGTTGGATTCGTCAGGTTAAGGATAACTACTCCTGCGAACACCCACCCAAGGAAATAACAGCCATTTAAGTACTCCTCAAATAAATTTGACTGGAATAAAGTGCATCTGGGTGTCTGGATAGCTCCTCCCTATGATCATAGAATGATGAAGTGATGACATCGTTTACAAAGATTTTTAGTTACACTGATCAGGAGGAAAAGTATACCCATTTTAAGAATGAAAGAAACGTTCGGGTCAACCTGAGATTTAGTATCTAAACTTGTATTGTATCATTGAAAACTAATATTTATCATCTACATGTACCGTCTTATATGCTTGAATGAAAGAATAAATCACAACGGCTCATTTTACAGGCTGCTTTCATTCAAATAGCTGATGTTAGCTCATGAGGGTGCTACTTACGAGACGGACCGGGAACAGAGCCGTAAATATAGACATAGGCTCTGACCGGGAAGGTTTAAAGGGGACAATCAGGCAAAGAACAACAGATAATTATGTTTTGGTACCGTTTTGTGATATCAAATAAATACCCAACATTTTTTAAAGGGTTGTGTAATTCATAAACAATGCAATTAATTACCACCACTTACGGAACCAATATTATTTAATGGTTCCGTACACGCCAAACATTTGCGAGTGCGCCAATGCTATTCACGCGTACGTTTTATTGGAGACGATAGAATCCCGGACGATTCGTTCGCTATGGAAAAGGTAGTCTTCGTACATGCAGACCCATGATGCGTTTCCCAATTATATATTTGTCTTTCTGGAAACGTATTTTTCTGAACTTGTTGATGGAATGGACTACTAAAGATGTTTCCTTTCATTTATAAGAATAATATTTTTGGATGGTGGTACCCTTTAATAGTTCTTAGTAAGAAATGTAAATGTGATTTTTGAATCAACATATCATTATTATGGTCTTCTTTTCCTCTCCATTTTCCGCAGAGTTTGTCTCCATGATGACCTCCAGTTGAGTTGACAGGAGGTAACTATCTTCGGTTCTTTCACCTTTACCCTCTCCGGGTCCGGGACTTATCTCAGCTACCTTCTCCGGAACTTGCACCGTGTCTCCGTTGATGTTTCGTCTTTCCCTTCAACTCTTTCAGTATGGACCTCTTCTTCGAACATCGCTGCCTATTATGTACATTATTTTATACTGTTTATATTTTAGGGCACAAGAGGACCATCTCTTGAGAAAAAAAAAGATCTCTTGAGAAAAAAAACTCCATTGAATGGTCGGCCTCCTGGTTAGATTATTTGTATGATATCTGACAGGAACTAGACAAATTGGACATTACTTATCGGAACATGGGCCCAACATTCTCCAACTCTCTTGAACTTGATGACAATCTGATGACAAAAGTTTCGTTTTTTAATTTTCCGTTGGATTTAACCAGAAAAAAAATGAAAATAATTACACAAACTGCAGTTGTAAGGCTTCAAAATGTAGCCACGTTAATGCAGATTTGTTTTGTTTTAAAGATTAGAATATCCTACGTACACCTTTGTTTATTATGCCTAGGTAACCATCAGCAATAATATTGATCGATTATCAGATCACGATTGTCAGATACCCAACATGACTTGTATTGATACTTCTTTGTTTTACATTCCAATACATGTATAATGTAACGTTTGGTTTCTTTTCGTAGTTCATGTAAAATATAATATTTGATTTATTGTAAAACAAGACCTTGTGAATAAATAACTATACACAAAGAATTAAAAACCTGATTCGAGTTGTTTGTGTTGTCCTCGGTTTATTTACATCCGGAAGGTACTAGCGGGAAACGAAATGATGTGGACCAAGTTCAGAAAGGACTAGTATGATACTTTTAATTCGACGACGACGATGATGGTGGTGGTGGTGGGTGAAGATGTGGTATTGGTGGTGGTGATGGTGGTGGTAATAATAATACATGCAGGCCCCTAGCCAGGGGAGGGGGGGGGGGGGGGGGGGTGCGTTGGGTGCGTACGTACCACCACCCCCCCCCCCCCCCCCTCCCCCAATTTAGAAAGGTTCACTTTTTGCAGGTCTCGGGTCCATTTTTGTTACTGGTCTCGCGTCCATTTAAACCAGTGGTCTCGGTCTCGGCCACGTTCGGGTTCGGTCTCGTTCCCGTTTTTGTAAATTACGCACCCCCTTGAAAAAATCCTGGCTACGGGCCTGAACTGATGACGATAATGATGCTGTTCATGTATAAAGTTTGTGATGGAAGACTGTGATTGATGACCATGGTGATCGCGATAATGGTGATGATGGTGATGGTGATGATGGTACTGGTGACTGGTGATGATGGTGACTGGTGATCGTATTTATGATGGTGATGATCTTGAAAGTTAGAGTACTGTGGTTCTTTTACGGGTTTTTTCCTGCAACATTGTGTAACATAATGACAAATGCAGCAAAGTTGAAGTGCGCCATCTATAGTCTTAGTTCATTTGATGTGAATCGAGTTCGTGCCATTGAAAATTGAAATACACCACTACGTGCTTGTGGCAGTGTGTATGTATAATAAGGCTAGATGTCTTATTTAGAAATGTCAGGGTTATAGGTTTTCCCATCCATTTTAACACTTTTGTCATTCAATTTCATTAATTTGTACTTCAAATTCGTCCCGAGGAACCACCAGAGCGGCAATCCTAACTTCAATTTCGTCTTTTGTCGATCAATTTAACAAAAAGAACACACAATTTAGTCATTTGTCACACATTTTCGTCAGTTGTAAATCAAATTCGTCGGTCACAGTTGCTGAACATGTAAAAGCGAAAGCAATTTCGTCAATTTGCAATCAATTTCATTCAAATTCGATTCAAATTCGTCCCATGTATTTACGCTGTAATTTTCTGTTTTATATTGTCTTGATATAATTGTTAAATTGTGACATTAATAATTTAGGGGGTAACATACACATGTATACACTCGAAAACAAACTCACACGCACAAAAACACACGCACACACACACACAAATGCACATACATTTGCACACATGCACACCAACACGCACACAAGCACGTTTACACAAATTTGAATTTAATTCTTTTTCAAGACATACATAGAAATAATATAAAACAATATTAAATAATATGTACACACACACACATGCACACACACACACACACACACGCACACACACACACACACACACACACACACACACACACACACACACACATACACACACACACACACACACACATACATACCCATCTAACCACCTACCATCTACATAGTCATGACACAGACAGGCATATAGGGCTATACCATGTGACGAATTTGAATGATATCACGAAATTGGTTAAACAAAGACGAATTTCATTCACCACTCGCTCCGCGGCGCGGCGGAGACGAATTCCAATGCCAATTGACGATTTTGAATGCGAAGTGTTTGAAATTGATTGACAAATGACGAATTAGATTGATAGTTGACAAAATTGAAGTTGGGATTTACGGTCTGTTGGTTTCTCGGGACGAAATTGAAGTACAAATTAATGAAATTGAATGACAAAAGTGTTAAAATGGATGGGAAAACCAATATACTAAATAAACAAATCAATCAAAAGGATAAAATTGTTTTAGATGATAATCTATTTACGTATTTCATACGTAAATCGATTATCATCTAAACCAATTTTCAAATTAACAACAGTCTAAATCAGGCATGAACATACAATTACTGGCAGTTCGTCAGACAAGCTTTCCCCACATAGACCCCATCACAAGTATTAAATCACACCTGTCGTCGTCGGGCAGTGAATCCCTCATCATGGGCGTAGAGGGCGCATTTTTCTCAGAGGGGCTGAGGTCTTTTGCCCGAATAGTTATTATGATTCCCGCTTTTTCACCTGACAATTGGCCCAAAATAGATCCTCTTTGATGCCCGAATGTGATATTTTGTTATGGTTTCTCCGAAAATAACACGATTTTGCACGAATATGAGACGTTTTCCACGAAAATGACGTTATATTGCCCTAATATTGCATTAATTTGCCCAAATTATGATATGGATTTTCCCGAATATGAAATAAATTTGTCCGAAAAACTCCAGGGGGGCTGTAGCCAGCCGTCCCCGCCTCCTACGCCTATATATGCCCGTCATTCTCATAATGATACCTTCTTATAATTATCCATGTTTGTGATGTAGTCCATTTAAAGGGATCTCGTAACATCGTCAAGTTTTCAAAATCATTAGGACTCTAGCGTTTCTCACCGTTTAGCTGCCTGAAAATGGTTTACTTTTTTATGATTTTGCCCGAATATGACATAATTTTTCAAAAATCTGATGTGATTTTGCCCAAATATGATTAGGCTATGAGTTTGCTGGAATTCTACACGCGTTAACCTGTATATAATATTCGTTTCCTCGAATGTGACTTGCTTTTGCCCACATGTGGCTTTTCCCAAAACTCTGGGGTGTCTGCTGCCCCCTATAGCCTTCTCAAGTGCACACTTGATCAACCTTTTGTCACTTTGTTAGCTACTAAACTTAAAGGGGTAGTTTAGTTTTGGTAGAGAGGGCGCTGCACATCACAATTTTTTGAGAGGTAATGAAAAACTGAGTGTCGAATTTGAGAGAACATGCAATTTTAATGGCAGAATAAACTTTATTTGGTCAAAATCGACCTAGAAACGGCTGAAATATCAATAAATATATCTGATCTTATAATTATTTGGGGCCCAAATAATTAGATGATTAAAAAAAAAAATAATAATATGCTTGCACTTTTTCAAAAATGTTCAAAAGCGTTTTTTAAATAGTTGTTGATGATCTCTCTATTTAATAATTATTCAATAAAACATCACATGCATAATTTTGTATAAAAAATGGTTGAAACCAATGCCTTTTTAGAAAGCGCCCTCTTGTGTTTTAATGGCTCTTTTTAAAAATGATAACAGGCTTTTTACTTAGTCGTTTGTAATTTTATATACCTTTCGAGCATGGTAGAGTTATAACTATTAGTTTATAATGTTACTGTCCAAGTTTGGTTACTAAAGTTCAGCCTTACCAAAAATATACTACCCCTTTAAAGGGGTAGTTTAGTTTTGGTAGAGAGGGCGCTGCACATCACAATTTTTTTGTGGGGTAATGAAAAACTGAGTGTCGAATTTGAGAGAACATGCAATTTTAATGGCAGAATAAAATTTATTTGGTCAAAATCGACCCAGAAACGGCTGAAATATCAATAAATATATCTGATCTTATAATTATTTGGGGCCCAAATAATTAGATGATTTTTAGAAAAAAATGAAAAAATGCTTGCACTTTTTCAAAAATTTTCAAAAGCGTTTTTTAAATAGTTGTTGATGATCTCGCTATTTAATCATTATATCAATAAAACATCACATACATAATTTTGTATGAAAAATGGTTGAAACCAATGCCTTTTTAAAAAGCGCCCTCTTGTGTTTTAATGGCTCGTTTTGAATGATAACAGGCTTTTTACTTAGTCGTTTATAATTTTGTATACCTTTCGAGCATGGTGGAGTAATAACTATTAGTTTATAATGTTACTGTGCAGGTTTTGGCTACTAAAGTTCAGCCTTACCAAAACTAAACTACCCCTTTAACGACATTCTGTTTTTTTTTATAGGAGAAATTATAGGAGTCTTTTTTTATTGGGCTACATCGTTTCTTACTCACTTTACACATGGTGTCACCGATGACGTTACAATGTAATAGAGCTAACAACATTAAAGGGGACCACCAGGCAAAGAACAAAATGTGTTGGTACTGTTGGGTGATATCAAAAAGATGCCTAAAACTTTGCAAAGGGTTGTGTAATTTATGAACAATGCAATTAATTACCACCACTTACGGAACCATTGTGGCCTTATGGTTCCGTAATTCTAATTATGCGTACGTTTTGCGACAATAGATTCACGGACGCATTGTTCGTCCTAGACAAAATGTAGTCTTTGAATGCAGACCCATGATCACATGTTTGTAGTATGGTGATGCGTTTTCCAATTATATGTTTTTTTTTTTTATGGAAACAGGTTTTTCTTAACTTTTTGATGGATGGACTACTAACAATTTTACCTTTTATTTATAAGAATATCATTTTTGTGTGGTGGTACTTGAGCATTTTCCCCCAAGCTATTTCCCCTCTCTCTATCAATTTGTGTCTGTTTTTGATGTTTTCTCTGTCCCTTTTACACATTCCATCTGATTCATTTAAAATTAGTTTTCTCTGTTGACGACAAATTGTATCTTTCATCGGATTCCTGAAGGCGATCTAACAGACAAGCTAATCTGCGGTTAATTGAACCTGAATGTCAATAAACATCTGTTAACTTGGTACCACCTTCATACCAATCTGCTAGATCTCTGGGGTATAGCGAAAGATGTTTGTTACTTCGATTGTCATGATTGTTAATGGCCCGGTCAGATCTGATATCAACGGATAGCGGAAACCAATGCCCAACGAATAGAAAATTTGCGAAATGAAATTATCCGGTGATGAAAGTCGTCTCCATTGCTTTATGTACAAAACATAGAACAACGTACATCACCGGACAAGGAACGGACAAGAAACGCATACGAACGGAGACGAACGGATGCAGTGTGGTGCATTTGCGGTCAGTATCATGAGTATGATCTACTGCATTATTGTGCAGAACATTTCCAAACACAGTGTTACATTTCGAAAGTAACAACTTGAGATACAATACAAAATAAATATACTGCATAATTATATAGAAAACATGGCATTTGGCTTAGTGGAAGGGCGATCGTCTCATGGACGGGAGGTCGTGGGATCGAACCCCGGCCGGGTCATACTAAAAACCATATGCTGCCTAGCCGGGCGCTCGGCGTACATAGACTTGAGTAGTACTAATATTAACATTAATGTTAGGTGTTCATCACCTAAGTGGCTGCCCTGTGTAAAATACAACGCTATTTGATAAAAAAAAAAAGGGCCCGAGTTCCGATCATAGAATCTTCATCAGAGGCAAACGTTAAAACTAGACGAAGACAAAAGAGCATGATAAATGCACACCAACTTCGACAGGGGGAGGAAAGAAGACGGGACGCATCACAATGTTACGACAAAACGAATTAATCAACTTGTGACAAAATGAATACACAGCATTATGCATAAGGGGCATTGATGAATTCGACGCTGAATACGAGAGCCCATTTATCAACTTTGATATTAACACATTTTTTGGATGAATGCTAGAATATTTATAACCAATACACAACATTATGCATAAGGGGCATGGATTAATTCGACGCTGAATACGAGAGCGCATTTATCAACTTTGATATTAACACATTTGTTGATGAATGCTAGAATATTTATAACCAAAAAGCTTTAGCGCGTGTGGTGATTAAGAATAACATATTCACATACGTATGAGAGAAAAAAAACACCGATCAGACTTAGGACTGCATGGTACATATTATCGGTATTATCAATGTTATAAGAACATGAATTGTATTTAAAGGGATAGTTGAGTTTTGGTATAGAGGGCGCTACATACAATAATTTTTTGTGAGATAATGAAAAACTGAGTGTCAAATTCGAAAGAGCATACAATTTTAATGACAGAATAAACTTTATTTTATCAAAATCGGTTCAGAAATGGCTGAAATATCCATAAACATAACCATTTGTAATAATTTTGAACCAGCCGTTAAAAAATTCCAAAAAATGCTTCCTCTTTTCAAAAAATTGTAAAAGAGGTTTTTAAATAGTTGTTGATTATCTCTCTATCTAATAACTATTTCAACAAAACATCACATGCACAATATTTTATTTAAAATGGTTGAAACCGATGAGGGTTTAGAGAGCGCCCTCTTGAGTTTTAATGGCTCTTTTTGAATGATAACAGTTTTTTTACTTAGTCATTTGTAATGTTGTATTCCTTTCGAGCATGGTGGAGTTACAACTGTTAGTTTGTAATGTAATGGTGCAGGTTTTGGTTACTAAAATTCAGTTTGACCAAAACTGTGCTCTCTTCACCAAAACTCAACTACCCCTTTAAACTCCTTCAGTGGGTTCTTCAAACTCCATTGACAGTAGGTGATAAAATCTGACACATTCAAATTAACTTTTTTTTAATAATATGTAAACGGTGTCATTTTTCTATGAAACTGTCAAACATAAATTAACAGAATCTTAGATTTATATTATTAAAATTATTATATTATCATGATTATGATCGAAATCTCAAATAAAACTTATGTTCAGAACATTCACAAATGTAAAAATGTGAAATTTTGAAACAAAATTATAGTCATTAGATCGTGGGACTAAGCTTTCAAACCTAGTAGAACCTTCATCACTTAGGCAAAATGTCAACAATTACAAGAACACAGGCAACAACATGTATACAAACGTGGGTGGGGAGAAAGGGGGAGGGAACACAACAATGTGGACAAATCAAAATGAACCAACAAGCCAAGGATACATGTCGCATATGGGACGAAGATTAACACGAACGGATAGTACAGTTTTGGTCAAACTGAATTTTATTAACCAAAACCTGCAACATAACACTACAAACTATACAAACTACTAGTTTTAACTCCACCAGACCACCATGCTCGAAATGTATACAAAAACACAAGAGGGCGCTATCTGAAATCGCATTGGTTTCAACCATTTGTTAAAATAATTATCAAATTGAGAGATCATCAACACGTACAGTATTTAAAACCTCTTTTGTATATTTTTGAAAAGTGTACGCATTTGTTTTCTTCTAACGGCTGGTTCAAAATCGTCGAATTATTATGGGCCCCACAATAATTACAAATGGTTATATTTATGGATATTTCAACTGTGTGCGCTTAACATGCGACTGGCTAGAATACTCCCTATGGAGTGGAACATGTGCACTTAATGTGCAGGAATGGTTGCAGTTTGTATCCGCTGACCGGGGTTATAATAATATTGTAAAGCGCTATGATTCCCACGGGAATAGCGCTATATAGATAACCGTTATTATCATAATTATTTGTATCAAACAAAGTTGATTCTGTCATTACAATTGTGTGTTCTTCAAAATTTCACACTCAGTTTGTCATTACCTCTAATGGATTTCCTCTGTTGTAAGTTTTAAAAAAGCGTATGCTACTACATTACTTTAAAGAGATAGTTCAGTTTTGGTAAAGAGGGTGCGTCAAGAAATAATTTTGTCTTGAGGTAATGAAAAACTAAGTGTAAAATTAGAAAAAGCACACAATTTTAAAGACAGAATCAACTTGTTGGATCAAAATCGGATCAGAAAGTATTGGGGACCAACGTTTATTCAATACAAAAATTAAGAAAATATACACAAGTTTGAAAATACACCATTATTATTTTTTAAATTTTGACCTAGACAATTATGGAAAGCCATAAGTTTATTTGTATAATTGATAAACGAGTTCTTTAAACAGGCCTTCAATTTGGATAAAAATGATTTATATTTTCTTTTATCAAAGACACTTCAAGTTATTGATGTGAAATGTTGTGGAAAGTTTCAAATATTCGCATTTGGGCGCTTGATTATGTTTAATTCCGAAGGTACGAATGGCTTTCCATAATGTTTAAAGGGATAGTTGAGTTTTGGTAGAGAGGGCGCTTGTCTACTTATTTTTTTGTGAGGTAATTAAAAACTGAGTGTAAAATTTGAAAGAGCATAATATTTAAATAATAAAATCATCTTTGTTTGATCAAAATCGGTTCAGAGACGGCTGAAATATCCATAAATATATTACAATTTGTAATAAAGCTGGGGCCCCAGGTTTATTAGAGAATTTTGAACTAGCCGTTAAAAATTCAAAAAAATGCTTCCTCTTTTAAAAAAGTTACAAAATAGGTATTTAAATAGTTGTTGGTTATTTCTCTATCTAATCACTAGTTCAACAAAACATCACATGCATAATGTTTTATTCAAAATGGTTGAAACCGATGAGTGTTTAGAGAGCGCCCTCTTACGTTTTAACGGCTCTTTTTGAATGATAACATGATCTTTACTACGTCATTTGTAATTTTGTGTTCCTTTCTAGTTATAACTATTAGTTTGTAATGTAATGATGCAGGTTTTGGTTACTAAAATTCAGTTTCACCAAAACTGTACTCTCCTTACCAGAACTCAACTATCCCTTTAAGTCCAACTCGTGTTATGAAATGACTCCCGTTGGATGCGCGGTAATCATGGTAATAACATTCATATGCACGTTGGAAGCACGTGGATAACTGTTGCTGAGTGGTTTAAGTGTGCAGTCAGAAGCGAGTCAACAAACTGTGGAACGGTGGTATATATAATCACATATTGCATGGAACTTTCTGCTAATTTTTCTGCATGATCTTTAGGTTCAAATTAGAGATATTAATATTTTAACACATATGAATCAATATAGTCATATAGTTCGGCCAATATACGATGTTTTCCATAACTTTACATTGATGCTACATTACGCTCTACTAAATGCAGCCATAAATGTCTAAACTCTATTGAGAGTTAATAATTGTGGCACGCTTTTATATAAATATTTGCATATTAAAAAAATTGATTCAAAAAGGCGCTAAATCCACTTTCCATGCAACTTGTGTTGTATCAATAAATAATAACCAACTTGGCTTTTTATCAATACCAATTCAAAGAACAATTACACAATAAAAATCGAACCTTCGCATAAAATTGCATATTCGTATAAACTTAATCGGTAGTTTATCATGTTAAAACTATCTTTCAGAACGCGCAGATTGTTGACATTGAAATTAAGGCATGATCATGAAGCAGTGTTGATTTCGTATTATAATGAATGGTTCTACTTTGATTTATTTTTTGTCCAGAAAAAAAGAACTCCTTTACTGAACGGCCTTGAGAATAACATCCGTTTTCCTTTGATTCAAGGACGCTATGTTAAATAATTTCTGAGAGATGATTATTTTTTTATTTCGCGTAATATATATAAGATTTAGAATGTTATTTAGTTGAAAATTACGTCTACGTTTTCCTAAAATTATTGTTCACTTTAAAATGAAAACAAAATCGCATCATGCATGAATTAGCAATATTTCGCTGTTAAAAATTTTGATTAATTCTAAAAATAATAACCAGCATATATAATTCTTTACTTAGTGATACAATATCACACGAATGAATCATATTTCTTTCTGTTTTACCTTCGACTCGAGTATGTATAAGTGGCGTATAGCGTGATAGGACTGATTGCATGGGGGCACGAAATTTGTTTTAGGTGGGGGGGGGGGGGGGCACCTTATGATTTTTCTTTGTTTCTAAATGTATTTTACCCTTACGTTTTTTTAAATTGTTTTTGTCAAATTATTGGGAGGGGGCACGTGCCCCGCTGTGCCCCCGTAGCTACGCCACATGGTATGCAATCATGTCGTAATTGAGAAGCCATGGTTGCGCTTTAGAAAAGTCAAAGACCTGATAATAGCGAAACATAATTACTCGAAGATTAATACACGGAAAACAGGTCCTAATGTATATCGTGGTCATGCGAGACATCATTAAAATGAATTATGTTCCATAATCGCTCTTTATGTATTTTGTGAGTGTTCATTGCGTTTGTGAGGAGACCCGACTGATCAAACACCTGCTTGGGAATAGTAAACATGATATTATGTCGATGGGAGAGTTAAGAGATGAACATGATGAAGTGAAGAGAAAATTAAAGGTATATTGCTTGACTAAATAAATTAACGAAAAACAGTAAAAAGGAAAGTGCAATGGGAAATCCTTTTAGCCAAATATTAACAGTGTTGGGAAAGTTATCGTAAGTATTCATATTGGCCAAACTAATATTGATCACTATTGTTGAAATAGTATTTAAAAATAAAGTTAAATACAGAAATATTGATTGAAACTTAAAATCAAGCTTCAGAATACCACTTAAATTGGGCCTAAATTCACCGCTCATTAGCCCCTGAATCTTGGTAAAATACTTTTTTATTATTCGAACATTATATTGCTCAAATAGTCAATATCAGCAGTTTTGTCCAAATCTTTACATTAACAAAAATTATGAGTTATGCACATGGTAGGTGATGAAAGCATTTTTCATTTTTGGTGTGAGGGGCGTTTCCCAATACTGTTTTTTTTTAAGCTTTAACATAAAGAAAACATAAAGTGTGCCCCCAAAAAGTTGTGTGTCCCCACTCGTTCGAAACACGATACGACACGTATAACTGTTTACTGCTTGATAAATAGATTATGTATGTGAAAAGTCAGTAAAATGTTCGGACGTCTTGTGATTTTGTTAATTATCTTAGGTAATACATTAATGTGAATATAATTATATGTGTTAGGAACGTATATTTTAAAGGGATCTAGTAACTTTGTTAGTATGTGCAAAAAGTGATGAATGGTTGTAACATTGTTGTTATCTGATTATGTCCATTGGGTATTGTGTGAACATTTCAAATTAAATGGACGTTATATGGCCGAGTAATGAGTAAAAATGCATAGTGTTAACACTGAAGTAAATTAGTTGTACACTTGAGTGTGGAGAGTACACATCTGAAAACTTAAAATAATCGTAAATATCTTTTTAACGAAATGAAAATTCGAAAAACCGAAACCTGTCCCATGCTTATATTGTTAATACGAATACAATAAGGTAATATGAGGGAATCGCTAGAATTTCAATTGGATTTTGAGGATTAGGACAATGTTACTACATCCCTTTAAGGATTAGCTAGTGAATTAACGAACTTTAAATTATTTTATAATTGTATTTTATGATAAGGTTCAATGTATCGTTCAATGTAATGTTGTGATATATTTTGTTACTTGATGTTACAACCATTCATCACTTTTTTCACATGCCAACACAGTTACTAGATCCCTTTAAAGTATACGTTCCTAACACATGCAATTATATTCACATTTATGTATTACCTAAGATAATCAACAAACAAACAAAAAAGAAGCACGATTCACAATCATATAAATGAATAATCCGACACAATCGGTCGTTGTGGAAATCTTCAGAATTAGAGTGACATTCCAGTCGGTCGAAGTAATAAGTTCGCTGTAATTTTGGAAAATGGATTTTCAATCATTGTATTATAATAATTCACGATTACACAACCTCAAGTGATTGCAATAATAAATATAATGTATGTTTGTTTTCATTGAACATTGAAAAAAGCAAATCCAATTTCAACTCTCTATCACTAAAATATACAGATCCTATTCAACGATATTATTTCGTTTTACTTCACTTCCAAGTTACCATCTATTGTCATGAACAATGCGCTACAAATACAAACTAAGAGGAAAACCAAACATTAGAGCCTTTTCCTTTTTGAGTACAGTAAATGGTTGAAGCAGACTTTGCTTGTGCGGTGAGTTTTATTTGTTTGCTTGATTACTCGTTGGCGCACTGGCTCACTGGCTTGTTTGGCGTGGAGTGAGAGTGGTTACTGTGTATATAAAAAAAAAGTAAGTCGAATTGTAAATTACTTTCTGTCATACTCGCGTCTCATTGGTCGAATAGTCGTTCTACGCACACCACTCTCTCTGTTATAGCTCTCACGCTGCTCGCCTTTCATTCCCCGCTGGTTGCTTGCACTGACTGTCGCGAGCAAAACATAGCGGACCACTTACTACTCGCGCTGTAGCACGTGTATAGACATCTCATGCCCTGTTGCTTCTCCTCTCAATTGTTGGATACGGGTACAGGTGTTACTAAGACAATTTGTGAAGTAATTACTCTTTTGAAAAGACACATTTTGATGATGGGCGCTCGTCGGAGACTTCCGATGAGTTTTCCACGGATTCCACCCATATTATTTCTGCTCCTGATCGGCGGATTGCTTTTCCGCTGCAGCAATGCTGTGAATGTGACCACCACTGAACCGCGGTATCGCCCCGTCCCCCATAACTCCAGCCCCACTCGCAGCGGGGTTGGGGTTGGGGTTGGGGTTGGTGTTGGTGCTACAGCAGGTGCAGAGGACGAAGAGGTGATGAAGGATAGGACATGTCCCACCTACTGCAGCTGTTTCAAGCTCAACATGATGACCTCCTGCCGAGGCAGAGAGATCAAGACCATGGCTCAACTCGGTGTGGATCCGGAGACGGAACACCTGTAAGTTTAATCCTTATACCCCGTCCTCAGTCCCGCCCTACCCCCTAGGCACCCCACCCAGCGTCCCCATACACATCTTTAAAACAGGGGGGGGGGGGGGGCTGATGTCTTTTACTAAAATTAGTATCATCCCTCTTGTTTTCGAAGATGATCTAAAATTGGCCTCAAAATGTTGCTTTATTTTGCTTATTTTTGAGATGACCGGCAGCTAGTTATGAATTAATTGTGTTTTTAAACCCTCGTGGGCTCTTTCCGCATATTACTAAGCACCCCCGCATCAAAACGCCTATACAGAACGTCTTTATTAGCGGAATGCAACGTGTATATATATAATAAGAACCACGAGAAATGCTTGAAGACAACAAATTAAATGGACAGCAGTAAGCATTTTTCAGAAGTAGAGATAAACATCAGTTTGTTTGACATGTCTGTTTTATCCTGCCAATCTCTCCCAATAGATATTTACCACGTTTGTTGTGCTTGAATGTCGTTTTTGAAAAATTGTAAAATTTAGCTCTTTAATTGCCGAGTGCATGCACAATTAACCCTGTACAGGACTGGGCGCTGACATACTCGTGTTTTGTTTTGTTTTTGTTTACTACCTACATAATGACTGCGGGGAATGCGTGTTATGTTATTATTAACTCAAAATAATGAAGGGGTTAATCTCGCCTTGGCCTGCTGGCTGGTTAATTGTGTCAACACCAATTGATGCTGGCAGTTGTAAGCCTTCATGGGTTGCGTGGGTAAGTTTAAGTAGATTTGTCCACCCCAGAATTGTCACTTCGAAACGTATTAGAGGCGTATTATTATCTTAATAATATCAACGAAAAGCATAGGTAGGCCTAAAAACGCGATTCAAACGCCAATTCTCGGCTAGAGAAGTCTATCCAAAAACACTATTATAGTCTTATGTCGCTTTCATGGTGCATTACTTTTCATCGGATGCGTCCGGATGCATCCGATGAAACGTGCACCATGAAAGCGACAGAGGGGGAAATAGCGATTTCACCGTTGTTTACATAAGAAATTCTATCGGTATTTTTCATTGGTATTTTCATCGGTAAGTGCACCATGAAAGCGGTATTAGTGTTCAATATTCCTATGAAACGTAATGATTGACCTGAAACGCGTTTCAAAACAGATTATTGAGGATAAATAATTCTCCTTAAAGGGATCTAGTAACTTTGTTGATATGTGCAAGATCTGATGAATGGTTGATCAAATGTGTTTATCTGTGATCTGATATGTCCACTGAGTGATGTGTGAAATTCTTTTACATTTTACACATTTGTAAAACTTTTATAAATGTCACATGTTCTAGTAATGACCGGAAGTAAACAAGTTGTATTTGCCTTTTTACTGCACTTTCTTTGTACACAGTTTAAATTCTCCCATATAAGAAGAATTTTTAATCCAAATACTTGTATCATACCTATCTTTATAACGAAAGGGAAATGTGGACAACCGAAACCTGTTCCACAATTCTATCGGTAATAAGTATACAACGAGGTATATGAAAACCGCTAGAGTTATATGATAGAAGTGTGTGGGTTTTGGCAATGTTACTAGATCCCTTTAAACGCACCTTTACAGATTCACACCCATAAATAATTGATCTGAACTACGATACCTGACATTTCCAACCTCATGGTCACGCACCTATGGACACGCATCTCGGGACTCATCGTGAAATCTGGTCGTTTTAACCTTCTTATTTGCTGCAGTTCAGGTTCACCGAGTGCCTTTCATGTAAACACTACATGCATGGTTCACACTTCACATAATTATACAAGTAATGTTGCTGTTTTATTTATAGTGTAATAATGTATGTAGTTATTACAGTAATTAATGTATGTTTGTATTAATTCAATCATTAACTTATTAGTTAATACATAAATAGATACATGAATAAATACATGAATAACACTTAATGATTGAAATCTGTAAAACAAAATAAAAATTACATAAATAAATAATTTGATGATTAATACAATATGAAAATGATTAAATAAAGATTTTATCTAAAACTGACTGCATTAAACATGTTAAACAAAAATATGCCAGGATTGTTGAGGTCTTGTGCCCAAAAAGCATCCTTCCCGATTTTACCTCAATGGTAGAATATAAATAATAATTTCTTCAATGGTCTGCAACACTTAGCTGTCGGAAAATTTGGATGATCTTGCCCCAAATGACTAATAGTATTGCCCCTAAAGTGACACGTTTTGCTCACATGTAAGGCACCTATCACCCGAAGATTGACGTTAAAAAACCCTCTTAGGGTGGGGGGTGCAGTCTCCGCCCCCCCCCCCCCCCCCCCCCCATCCTCCGCTTCATATGTCAATGTATTGACTCCAACCTATATCATAAAGTATTTGAAAGACATCATTGCCATCCATTTCTGCATGTTGCATTTTGCGATATTATGACCTAGACCAATCGTCGTATACACTACAAATGTCTACATGCATAATTGATTTATATTACTGATGAAGGATGTATCCTCTATAGTGACTGAATGATGGAAAGCTCTATGTTTTGTGCTGCGGTTGTGCACAGCATGGATAATGACTGTTGGTATTATATTCATATTGATATTGTAGGGAATATTGACAGCGAAAAAGGTCAGCGAATCGTGTTCAGAGTTAAATGGCATTGATCCCTTTTAATTGATTATCACCGAGCTTGATACGTTCCACTTGTACACACCCGGCACAGGAAATCCCTGTTATCATGTTATCGTGTAATCAGAACAGTGATCTATATTATGCGCAACCAAGCGAGTTATTGACATTTAGTGAAATCCTGTTTCGGACATGTTGCCTTCAGACCACCTGTCTCAGTGGCCTGATTCGACCATGGTGTTATGTAATAGCAAAACAAGAACATAGTCGGTCATATACCATGCCAAGTGGTGACCTTATAGATCGTGTAGATAGGAGTAGCATTATGGGATGGGTTCTCTTGTCTGCCTTGATTATTACGACTGTGTTCATATAAGTATATATTATTTATATTTATAACTGTTTTCCGTTTATTGAAATACAAATTATGTTTTTTTTCTCTGCAAAATAGGTTTTGTCTACAATGAAATTAAATTCAAATTTGAACTACCTAGTATTAAAGTAATTTCTCATCATTTATTCATGTTTCGTAATCATTAATTTAATTTCTATAGTGATTTAATACTGAAATGTAATGTACCAATTGTAATAGATGATATATCTCATTTAAAACATATATGATGATTATCATTAAATCCCATGCATATAATCATGATGAGAGTGGAATTGATTTCATCATTGCTGTATATTATAGTCCGCGGTTGTTGTGTAATACAAATTACATGTCCAGATTTGTGTTATTGTTGTGTGTCTAATATATTGCAATGCAATCAAATTGTAATTCGGACTGACACGATATAATGACTGTCATACCAAGGGCGTCGATTTCTTCTCATGGTTGGGGGGATGATCAGTTATTGTGAGGGAGCGAAGCGACCGATGGGGGCAGGGGCGGATCTAGCTTTTTGCTAAGGGGGGGGTTTGACCCAATGACGATGCGGAGCATCGTCCACGAGCCGCGAAGCGGCGAGACGATTTTTTTTTGGGGGCTATTTTGCTAAGGGGGGGAGTTTGACCCAATGACGATGCGGAGCATCGTCCACGAGCCGCGTAGCGGCGAGGCGATTTTTTTTTTGGGGCTATTTTGCTAAGGGGGGGGGGGGGGGGGGGGTTTGACCCAATGACGATACGGATACTGTGTGGGTCTGGACACAATGATGGCGTTTTTCTATGCACATCACATGTTCACTTGGCAGCCCAAGGGGGGGGGGGGGGGGGTTAAACCCATGATGGCGTTTGTCTATGCACATCACATTTTCACTTGGCAGCCCAAGGGGGGGGGGGGGTTTAAACCCCCTTAACCCCCCCCCCCCTCCCGTAGATCCGCGCCTGTGGGGTGGGTGTGGGAGGGGGGTGTCCCCCCTCCCACGGTAGGAAGCTTTTGCATTTTGGGGCTTGAAATTGTGCAATCTGGAGCATACCTAAGGCATCAATTTCACGTTTTATAAACTTGTTTCTGAGTTACCGTGTTATAGATAAACACAATTAATGAAATCAAGTTTGCAGAAAACCAAAGGGCGGATCGTAATTCTTTTTGGGGGGGATGATAATATACAAATATACCAAGCTGTGAGAAAGTATAGTGGAATTATATATCTGAGGAGGGACTGGCATAGAACTATTTTTTCCGAGGGGGCCCCGAGGACAAAAATAGTAACTATGCCAGTCCCTCCGAAGATATATAATTTCCACTATACTTTTGAACTAAAAGCTTGGTATATTTGTTTTATATCCCTTCTGTTTGCTCTATATCCTTCGCATGATTATAATCATCGCACAAATAAATGATTTCAATTAAACTTAAGTATTAAGGAAAACAAAAGGAAAACAAACCATTGATCATAGAACCATCACTGCACTATGTTCTGTTTGTGACACTGGCCCCCTTAGCGCAATAGTCCTGGCACAGAGCGCGTATTGCGCTATCTTTCCATTCATGGTTACGCGCATTAACAATTAATGCGCACACAAATGCAAAACGCGCGCATCAAAGTGAATACTCAACCCACTTTACATACACATGTGTACGTGAATGGGAAAATAGCTATTCGTACATTACATACATGAAATGAAAATGAACTGAATTACTGTCACGACCATGGAAGGACAACGATGCAGAATGTGCACCATTTTCGAAATTGTTTACTTCGAAAACCGCCATGTTATACATGAAATGCATCTCTAGAATATTTGTTGGAACTTGTTGATATTCACGGGTGAAAATATTCTGTATTTCGTTTTAAATTACTCTTTGGGAAATCTCGTCGAGCATCTTTCGCAAGCTAAAACAAGACCTCCGCTCGCAGAGAAGCTGTTATTACACGCATCTCTATGGGCAATATGATCTATAACGTTATTTTCCTGCTATCGGCAAAGATAGTAAAACATATTCCCCGATTTCAGATGTATAGTGGAAATAATCTTTATTGTGAGAGCCCCAATTGACCAATCACGTTTCTAGAATACTCATGAATATTCATAGAAGGGATATAATACAGGCCATCCCCCCCACCTCAAATATTGGGGGGGATATATCCCCCCATCCCCCCCGTGATCGACGCCCCTGTGTCATACCATTGAAGGTCACTAATTAAATTTGATTCGGAATACCTATAGAATCTCCCTTCGTTAGCTATTGTGTGCATCTTTTATGAGGACCAAGTTGGCGCTTTTCTTCTGTACAAGAAAAAACACCCATCATCATTGAGTAAATAATAACCTAATTGTTAACATGTTATTAACTGATGTGGCTCCAAGTGAGAATATTCTTGAACTCGAATAAAAATATCTGCTACATAAATATCTATACATGTATATGATGGGATTTTTTTTATTTCAATGATGACAATGATATTGGCTAATGGAAATACTATTATTCGACTATAATTAGAATAAGTGCAGAACAACGAACTATAATTAAATTCAACCGTTATAAACAAATTAATTGGATAAATAGTCATCCCCTTTCACCCCCCCCCCCCCCCCCCCCCCCCGTATATCGACTAGACTGTTAAATTGTGAATTGAATAGCATGTAACTCGTAATAGATTAACATGTTCATTTAATTAAATAATTAATACCCATCTAACTAACGTATATAACGCACGAGTAATGATACTCGGCGTCAAGTGTTAATTTAGTTCAGAGATAAGTGAGATTGGACTGGTACGTCGTGGCGTAGCGCAGTCGGGCTGATTGTGATTTTTTTTTTTTTTTTTTTGTGTTTGGGGGGGGGGGGGGGGGGCACACGAATTACTGGGGGCACACTATATGTTTCGATTTTGTTTTGTGAAGGATTGTCCTTTTTATGTGTTTATTGTTTTATACAAGTATTGGGCGGGGGCATGCAGGTGCCCCCCATCGCTCGCCCCGCCACCCACCCCGGGGGGGGGGGGGGGGGGGCTACGCCACTGGGATTGATTGATCATCGATTTCCTCAAGGAAACAAAAGGGTGGCTTATTATTACCCCTGTCACGTCATGCATGTGGATAATGTGACACGGGCTTTGCTGTCAGACCAAATGACTCGGACACTTTTACGCGTTCACGCTTTTGCGATTTAATTACTTTGATAAGAGAAATGCATGTTCTTTTGCTGTTCTGATTTCTGAATGTTATAAAAGTACATTTTTATTTGGCAAATAGAATGCATGTATCAACTAGTATATTTATAGCAATCAGTTTTTAATTTAGGCTTGATGTCTTGGGTTGTAATACTACGACGCCAGATGAGTATGCGTATATCGTAACATATTTGGATAGGGCTTCCATCGGAAGATTGTCTGCATGGAGACACCAATGGTCGTTGGAGGACGTTTAACGGGTTCCCCATACTATATTTGGCAATCGCCATAGAATTCATACAGGACCCAGAAGGTTCCCGTATACGTATATGGGTTAATAACCTTACCCTTCTAGGTCATTGAATTGGTCCTTCTTATAGGACCACCAATCTCCCAAGAAAGATTGTATGACCGTTGCAGAAAGAGATACAATCGAAAATCAGATCATGTGTTCTGAATGCGCAAATGTTCTGACTTACAACCAATTGTAACAGTTACAGATCGATTGTAAGTTACTTACAATCGATCGTATCTCTTTCTGCAACGGTGTGAAACGTCCTCTCCTAATTATCCGTTTCCATGGTGACTGCCATGGGAGACGATTACTTATTTGGTCAAAAGCTCATGCTTTGAGCATTTTGATATAAGATACAAAAGACAAAGGTTAACTTACCAGATAGGTGGCACAGTCAAACATGTCTAGTTTCTCAGCGGTCATCTGTTTATAGGAGCAAACCTGTCTAATAGTGGCCACTAAAAGTGATATCCTGCAGAAATAAAAACAACCTGTCGACTTTATAGGTCACATATCTGCAGTGGATATGTTTTTTCCCCCTTGAGTGGTCACTATACACAGGTTTGACTGTACTGACACCAGGATGATTGGTAAACAAAACAAAAAATGGAAAGATCTTCTCTGTGATGCTGAACCAAAATATCTGCTGTCATATGCTTTATAGAGACACCATCTCTGATTATCTTAATGCAATCTCCCTCATCTCAATTTTTAAACAATAAAATGAAAGAAAATAGAAAAGAGAGGTAGAAACGGACTATAGTGTCGATGGCGGAGAGACCCCTGATTGCCAGAGTCGCATTTGTGTGGGTGTTTATTCATTCTTCTTCCTCTTCCTCTTCATCGATCTCGCGGCTCTAATCATGCATCGTAATGATGTAGCAGACAGAAACAGAGACCGAATAAGCTAATCATCCATGATGTCCTCCTCTCACATATATCTACACACTGAAAATATTACATGCATTATGTAGAGCGAATTCATCATCATATTGTATTAAAAACGACTGGTGGAAAAAGATTTGCCTCAGAGCTTGAAGCTTACTGACCGGAGATATATGGATGATGGTGAAGATGGTAGAGCGAGTTTTATGGGCTTTGGTTTAAGGATTGGCATGGGATAGGAGGCTAAATGTTCTACAGAAAGACGAGTTTACGATAAAAACCGCAACTTGTGGACATGGGCTTGCCGCACAGCTCTGACAGCTAACGTGGGCGAAACTATACACGGGCGAAGAATCGTAAATCAGAATAAACGGACGGTCCGACCTTTTATTATTTGTAGGTCTTACGATCAATATAACTCCACGAATATGAGGTTTCAATTCCTAATCTTTTCAAGGCGAGCTCTTAAATGACATTTTCTTTTCATGTTATAAGACAATAATCTTGCAAATTTTAAAATTTGGTTTGCTAAAAGTGGACAAGATCTTTAATCTTGAGATGGATTTGTTGTCTCATGTGTATCGTATGTGGTGCATGGAGCGGACACATCGAGTGGATTTCCTATACGAGCGTATCGGCTGATAGGTACGGCTTTGCATCAAAGCTAGACAGTTCCTACAATAGGGTATTGTTGTTTTTAATTGTTTTTTAATTGTTTGATGTTTTCTTCCACAACCCCATGTCCCCCATTATGTGTGGGGACATGGGGTAGTAGAAAACGTCTTTATTTAAATTATAAAATAATACCCTCGTTTAGAAGCGACCATTTTGGACCCCCTCAGAGCTTGCTTGCTGTTTCAATTGATAATGGTGATAGGTGGTGTATGGCAGTGGAGATGTAGAAAAGGCGGTGTCAGGTGGCTTGGTATGATTGGTATTATAGAAATGGGGTGACGGTGTGGGGGGGGTGGGGGGCTTAGTATGATTTGGTATTGTAGAAAAGGGGTGAATGTTTGGGAGGGGGGCTTGGTATTGTAGAAAAGGGGTGAAGGTTTGGGAGGGGGGGGGGGGGGGGCTTGGTATGATTTCGTATTGTAGAGAAGAGGGTGTCGGGAGGCTAGGTATATTGGTATTGTAGAAATGGGGTGAAAGTGGTTGGGGGGGGGGGGGGGTGGGGGGGGCTTGGTAGTATTTGGTATTGTAGAAAAGGAGATGAAAGGGGGGGGGGGCTTGGTATTATTTGGTATTGTAGAAAAGGGTGAAAGGGGCGGGGGGCTTGGTATTAATTGGTATTGTAGAAAAGGGTTGAAAGGGGAAGGGGGCTTGGTATTATTTGGTATTGTAGAAAAGAAGTGACGTAAGGGCGAGTGGTTGGTAAAAAGGGGTATAGGGGTATATAGGGGGGTGGCCCGGTGTGATTTTTATTGCAGAGATTACGTATGAAATGTATTATGCGCAGACTGATATACTTTTGTTTTGATCTGCAAACGATTTTGATCTTCAAACGATCAATCGTTCGATGGATTATATGTTGCTGTTTTTTTTTAAATCGAATCTCAACACATCTTAATCCCTTAGCGGTGGTGGGGATAGGACGGAAGATATTGCATTTTTGATATTGATAAGCTGGTTTGGCTCTAACATGAATTTTTAAAGAGGTCGGCAAAAAAAAGGTATATTGACTGTAACATTATCTTATCTAAAAAATTCAGGTAATGTTCAAAAACTGTTCAACTTCAGGATACCACAAACCTACCCTGCACTACTGCCGAATCCAATAAGAAGCAAGCTCCAAATATATGGGGGCATAATATCATATGGTTTTAAAACTCGCCAGCAATGAAATAATATTTCTGAACCTTATATTACTACTGTAATTTTATTTTGTTAAAGAGGGATAGTTGAGTTTTGGGAGAGACGTGGGCGCTAGACTACTTAATTTGTTTGTGAGGTAATGAAAAACTGAGTGTAAAATTTGAAAGAGCATGAATATTTAAAGAATAAAATCATCTTTATTTGATACAAAATCGGTTCAGGAGACCTTCTAGAGAAATATCCATAAATATAGACAATTTGTAATAAAGCTGCGGGCCGCCAGGTTTATTAGAGAATTTTGAACCAGCCGTTGAAATTCGTTTTTAAAATGCATCCCTCTTTTAAAAAAATTCAAAAGAGGTTTTTAGATAGTTGTCTGTCCTCTCTAACTAATCACTATTAAAACAAAACGTCACATGCCACAATATGTTAGTTAAAGCGTTTTAAACAAATGCATTTTTTGAAAAGCGCCCTCTTTAGTTTAAACAGCTCTTTTTGAATGATAACAGGCTTTTTACTTAGTCGTCTTGTAATCTGTTGTATTCCTTTTTGAGCATGATGGAGTTATAATTATTAGTTTGTAATGTAATGGTGCATGTTTTGGTTAACTACAGTTTGACTAAAACTGTACTCTCTCTACCAGAACACCAACTATCCCCTTTAAACTCTCTCAAATAGGCATCCCGTCATTATTCTCAAACCAGGGGGCAAAGCGCTAGTCCAAGTAATGGGGAACGTGAATTATCATTTTTTGTTGTGTAATGTTTATTCATATGTTTTGTTGTCACTTTATATTGTCAAATTACGTGTGTGTGTGTGTGTGTGTGTGTGTTTGTGTGTGTGTGTATGTGTGTATATATGTGTGAGCGTGTATGGGAGGTGTGAGGTGGGAGGAGGGAGGAAGGCGTGTAACTCCCACTCCCGTGACTGCGTCACTTGCCCGAACGTATCAGCAATACTATGCAAATATACATTATTATTGTGTTTCTTGGGTGGTAATTATTTTTTTGGGAGTAGTACATAATGAGTAAACAGCACCAAGATAAAGACAGGAATAGGATGGCCTGAATTGTTTTTCCAGTCACAGAGGAAAATTCGTGTCGCTCTGTTTAATGGATTCTTGTTTACACAGATATTATGGCAAAGCAACTAAGAATTAAGTCGATTATTTCTTCTTACTTCTTCTTCTTCTTCTTCTTCTTCTCTTCTTCTTCTTCTTCTTCTCTTCTTCTTACTTCTTCTTCTTCTTCTTCTTCTTCTTCTTCTTCTTCTTCTTCTTCTTCTTCTTCTTCTTCTTCTTCTTCTTCTTCTTCTTCTTCTTCTTCTTCTTCTTCTTCTTCTTCTTCTTCTTCTTCTTCTTCTTCTTCTTCTTCATTTTTACAAAATGCTTCCTCTTTTCAAAAATTTACAAAGGTGGTTTTTAAATAGTTGTTGATAATCTCTCTATCTAATCACTATTTCAACATAACATCACATGCACAATATTTCATTTAAAATGGTTAAGACCGATGGGTGTTCAGAGAGGCGCCCTCTTGAGTTTTAACGGCTCTTTTTAAATGATACCAGGCATTTTACTTAGTTATTTGTAATTTTGTATTCCTTTCAAGCATGGTAGAGTTATAACTATTAGTTTGTAATGTAATGGTGCAGATTTTGCTACACAAAAATTCAGTTTGACCAAAACTGTACTCTCTTTACCAGAACTCAACTATCCCTTTATTAACTTCCGAAATCGTAGAAAATCCCGCCGTAAGTATAAAAATCGTTGCGGCACTCGGTGCATTTGTGTCCTAGTCATTAATAGAGACTCAGGCCAGCAAACGCGGCGAAACAAGCTGTGAAATGCTGGGCCCTATCTCAGCGCGCGCGCATGGAACTTTCCATTTTATTTTTGCATTTAATGTTGTTATGGTTCAGATCATACCATATAAACCCTCTGCTAAAATATTTCAATCAATTAGTTTGGCCAAATAGAGTTGACTACCGTAACTTTTCCCATTACTGCTTTTTGGAGTTTATTTTGTTTTTGTATTATTTTCGTTTACTACCTGCCGATACAAACTATGGTGTGAACGTAGTGTTATTGTGGATTGTACACGAGCGTCTTTGGCAGAGTATCCAGTATCCTACATTATTCAATTTGATCAACAGCACATCGGAATAATCCGTTGCCATAGAAACACTACTGTCTAATGCCGCTTTAATACTGCTATTTCCATTATCTTTTTTATCTCCATAGACATGGATCACAGATTAAAGTTGAACTCGAAAGCATACCACGATACTACGAGAGATGATAAGATTTGCATAATTTAGTTTTCATGGCAACAGGACATAATTTCTCCATAGACCCCAGCCCGCGAGTGTGTTCGTGAATAGTCCCGAATGTGGTTAACCCTCGGAATGCCAAGACAAGACATCTTAGACAAGTTAAAATGAACAGATTAATCCGTCGTTTATCTGCCTTACTATGATTGGAAGCATGGTGAGGAACATGCATGGCGTCAACAGGCGGGGAAACGGGGGGGGGGGGGGGGGGACATGTGCCCCCCCCCCCCCCCACATTGTGTGTGTGTGTGTGTGCATTTGTGTGTGTGTGTGTGTGTGTGTGTGTGTGTGTGTGTGTGTGTGTGTGTGTGTGTGTGTGTGTGTGTGTGTGTGTGTGTGTGTGTGTGTTTGTGAGGGGGGGGGGGGGGGTTCTACCCCCCCCCCCCCTTTGAGAAGCTGTCGACGCCCTTGGTGAGAAGTCTTTGCAATTCATTTCGCACTGATGCATTGTGTGCGTATAAAGGAATACAGTCATTAGATCCGATTATTATGAGCATGATTATTCCTTCTATTCAGTTTTTATGAGTAAACACAACAATATTGTCCGGGTTTCATAAATACTATTCATGCTATACTAGTATAATAAACTAGGTTTGCCAAAATAGTGGATGCTATGCCTATTGAATCATTGAATTTTTTTTTTTTTAATTGTTTCGTTTTCTATGCAGTTCCATGCATTTTACCATGTTGTTGTTCTCGCATGTAGCGAGATTCAAAATAAAACAAATTCTTATGAATGATCATGATTATCATATCACATTGACTTTCTTTGATCATGCTGATATCTTTATCGGGTGCGGCGGATGCGAAAAAACATGTCTATTTTTCCCTATTATCGGCATGAGAGCTTTTGATGAGCACGTATCTTTTCGAGTCGGCATGTATCAAGTTCAGCGGCGATTTGTTGTAATTCTAGCTTTGAGATATCCTTGGATCAAATCTGCTGTATATAGTCTTGAAGAATCTATGAGCTTTACTGGCAGATTTGTCGTTCATGTTGGTAATCTTGAGCCAAGGGGGTTGTTGCCTTGAGGGCATACGCTATAAAGCTAAAGCTGCATTATCTCTCGCTCGTCGAGTGGTTGGATTTGGAGAGATCCTTATTATGTAGCTTGACTTAGAACATTCCCATGCTTTCGTCTCAAATCTGGCGAGCAGGTAAAGGCCCAGTCCCATACTGACGATTTAGGTCGTGTTGCATCGTATTACATCGTATCGGTTCTTCCCCAAAACCATGGGCATAGATCTGTCATTGATACCCATTAAACTGGGGGGGGGGGGGGGGGGTGATCTATTCATTCATCCCCCCTGATGAATAGGTATTACGTAAGTCGCTACGCCCATGCCCAAAACCGTGGCTAAATCGAGTCGATTCGTTCTAGTAAATCGTTGCGAGTCGTTACGAGTCGCCGTGAAAATCGTCAGTATGGGACTGGGCCTTAAGACGATTTCGTGTAAAACATAACAAAACACCCGGGCAACAAAGTATGATAATACAAATAATCACACAGTCTCGATAATGTTACGGGTGATGGCATATCATTGAGGTACACAAAATACCTGCTTTCTGAGCATGCCAATGAGAATCACATGTCAATGAGAGTGCACAACTATATAGGTTGGGAAACCTTTTTTTCGGGAGTTGCTGCCATGGGCTACATGGAATAATTATGCTAAACAACGCAGATAGAAACAAAGTCTCGGGGTGATTTGGGGGATAGTAAGCAAATAATTACCGTTGGTGAAGGTGATGGGATGACCTATCATTTCCGAGGCGATCTGGATGTAGCTATTTTTCCTAAGCGAAGCTGAGGAAAGATAGCGTATTCATTCAGATCGCCGAGGAAGTGATAGTTTGCCATCGCCTGAAACCAAAAGGTGATTATTTGCTTTATATTCCACATCAATTATTTTGATCACAAACGACCTATAACTAAACACGAAGGGCTAAAAAGTTTGGAATATTGAGCAATTGATCGAGTCTTTTATTTTAATTTCGTAAATCCTTCACATGAACAAGATTTATGATTAAAAGTCAAATACGCTTATACCATTGTCTATTAAGCGTAGCCGCGCGTAAACGTTGCGCATCAGTGCGCTACCATTCTGCGCACTAACGCGCGCACGCGTACTTGCGCGCGAACAATTGAAGATAGTATACAGTCAAAGACTGTAGAATTACAAGACAGCTCACTGGCGGTCGCGCAGCGATGTCCCTTCAAACAAAATGAAGATTCAAATCGAGCTTAAGCCAGACCTTAGTAACCATAGGGAATGTATTATATCACTGTATTTGTGTCATTTTTATTAATAAAAAACATTTTAAAATTATAGTCGATAGCTTTTTTGGAAATTCAGTTCCCTTCTTTAGTATGATTTTTAAAGAAAATAAAGATTAGACCGATCTTCCTAAAATTCGGCAAATTAGGCTAGTATGAAGATTGACCAAGATCTTAGTGGCGACCTTAGTAACCTTTAGGGATATGTCTTTATGTAGAAATAATATTATCCTCATGATAAGAAAAATATTTAAAAATTATAGTCGATAGCGATTTTACAATTGAAATCAAAGCTGTGAGAAACATATTTTTTAAATTTAAAGATTTTTACCGTGTAGAGAAAAATGGCAATGGCCACTCGCGTATTATAATGTTAATGCGCGCTCAGTCCGCGCACTGTCTGTATTTAATTCTTTATAATTGTACGCGTACCCAAGTGCGCAAAGCAAATTTCACGCGCGATATGCACATTTGGGGTCGTCAAACTTTATCACGTCATCTTGAAGTTATTTTTAGTCAGGCGAAGTAAACATTGTTATTGTGAGGTCATAATGAAAAGCCTGCGTATCAAAGTGCGTGTTAATTTTGTACATCGCGCTCTGCCCATTCACTTTATAATCACCCTTTGGTTTCAGGCAATGGCAAACTATCACTTCCTCGGCGATCTGAATGTATACGCTATCTTTCCTCAGCTTCGCTTCGGAAAGATAGCTACATCCAGATCGCCTCGGTAGTGATAGTTTGTCCCATCACCTTCACCAACGACATGCATGGCAATGAACATGGAAAATTCCGTGTGTTGCATGTATTGACCCTATTCATGTTTTCACCTCATTAATTGTTCAAAACCTCGAGAATCGATGAACCGCAATCATAGAGCCCTCTCTGAGGCCAATATGTGTTCTAGCCTAGACGTGCAACATGATGCTGACTGAACCTCTCACATTCCCGTTGGTTGGGTATTAAAGGTTGGCTGACAAGAAAACTACCTAAAAATTGTGTTTTACTGTATCTAAGGTAGATTGTCATGAAGATTACTAATAAAAAAACATAGGTTCCGCGTCGGAAAACCCAGTAAAATAAAAAAAAATCAACTTTTAAATTCACTTTAGTAATCCCCGTAAAAAAATTGAGTCCGGGCAAAGAAAAATGACATCATCTTTGTGACGTCACATGCAGGCAATCGCAGTATAGCTCGGTCATAGACGTACACCCTGAGTGCAATACTCACGTTGAGAGAGAGAGATATTATTTCGATTTTTTTTCAATATTTGCAAACATTTGTTAACGTTTATATCATGGATGATCTACACTCAAATGTTTTGCTGCAAGCTGCTATAATTAATTTCTTAGGAATTTTCATGTAAACCATTCACATTCCTCCGTGTTGCGGTCTGCTTGTGATGTCATGATCCGGGTTGCACGTGCGCACATTCCCGCTCCGCTATAAATTACTTTTTTAGCAGTATGGAACGCCGATGCGAAAACAAGCAAAAAAGTTGCATGAAATTTACCTTTCTTGCCCAACTTAAGGATTTCTTTGAAAAAAAGAGTGTGGTATATCAATATAGGCACATATTTAAAGCTATAAACCTGAATCAAAGCCGGGATTTCACCATACCTTTAAACTGTACCACCAAAAAATAATATTTCTTATTAAAGAAAGGTAACATCTTTAGTATTCCATTCCATCAACAAGTTCACAAATATATGTTTCCAGAAAAAAAATACATAATTGGAAAACGCATCACCATTCTAAAGCATGCGTTAATGCGGTCTGAATTGCGAAGACTATAATGTGTGCAGAGCGACCGAATCGCCAGGGATTCTATTGTCTACAAACGTACGCGTGAATAGCATTTGCGCACTCGCAAATGTTTGACCTGTTGGGAACCAGGAAATAGTAGTGGTTCCGTAAGTGGTGGAAATTAATTGCTTTGTTTATGAATTACACAACCCTTTGCAAAACGTTGGGTATCTATTTGATATGACAAAACGGTACCAAAACATTATAATAATGTGTCGTTCTTTGCCTGGTGGTCCCCTTTAAAATTGGTTGGTTGTTTAGTTGATGTAGACGCGTTCAATTAATCATGAGTTTGTATGTCTGTGACTGACTGGACTGTCACCATTCTAAAGACGCAATATAGGTTTAGAACCCGGGTCGAGTTCTGCGAAGAGCAGAGCTATGACCGCTAGACCAGGACACATCTTTAACTTTGCGTCCTATCATTGTTACATATTTTGTATGCTATCTGACTTGGTCAAATACGAGTCATTGATTGGCTAACCCCAGTCATGTGGTGTGAACATATTTCAGTTTGTAACACGGAAGAGCCACGATATATCGATACAGGTGAATTTTTGTTTAGACCTATGGCCACACATGTTAGCAATGCTATCGATTGCAGGTGTTATGTAACATGCTGAGAGTAATTTTTGTATCAAAGTTTGCGCGTACGAGAGATACTCTATTATGACTTGTCAACATATCACTTAATCTTCCCTCAATAGCATTTCAAATCCCTCGGAGAGAAACATTCCATGATGTTTCCTCCACCACCTGTTAACATCTGCATAATACTGGCCTTATGAAACAAAAGGCCTCGCGTTATGAATGTCAGTAACGACTGGTTTGGGCGACTATCACACGAACAGCGGCCCACGGCTGCAGCTCTTCCTTATATGGAGAACTTAGTTCCAAAAAGCGCTAAATCCACTATCCATAACAATTGAGTTAACAATATCAGTACGTTAATGAGGTATGTAGCTATCTAGAAATCCAAATAATATGACACATTAGACAACCGAACGTTGCATTTTCCTATTCAGATAGGCACTTGTACAAAGTTGAACAAATAAACCCTGTTGTTCTCCAAAGTTGAAAAAGTGGATTTAGCGCCTTTTGGAATTAGGATATTTCTTGTACCAGTCGTTTAGATTCAAACGCGAGTCCTTTTGAAAAGGCTATTTATATCCCGGAAATTAGCCTTTTATTCACTTCTTTTGTCATATTGCCTTGATATGAATTTTCCTTCCGATGAAAAAGAATGTATTTCATGCAAATAAATATTTCTTAATTATCAAATATATAAAAAAAACATCGATTTATTACATTATTTAGTAAGGAACTATTATTCTAATAGCCATCAATGTACATTTTTAATTGTGTAGCCATTCAACTGCGATTGTAATATACGAATACAGAAGTGTGCCTTTTGTGAAACATATCGTCTCGTCTTTACGATGATCATAAATAGGTATACCTTGCCTCTTTTGGGAGAAGATGCGGCAATAATTAAGATACAACAACCAAGAGGTATGCCCTTGGACATTATTATGACCAGTCACCAGAGAACCGCATGAGGCTGGAACAGGGTAACATAAAATTATTATTGAATATCAGCGGCAGGCATCTTTGCCACCAGAAAAAAAAAAAAAAAAAAAAAAAAAACAGGTGAATCTCAGTCTAACCAATTATCTTTTTGGATTCCTTCGATTACAATTATTATTTCCTATTTTGTCTTTGCATGTCATCCCCGAAATTGCTATTTTCGTGATTTGTGTACAAATGTATTCGAATAAGTTAATGGTTTAAATGTCCACAACTTCGAATTCATCAGTCTTTCTAAATTATGTATTCCGTATAATAAATACCTTTGTCCTATATAATTGAAGTCAATTTGTACATAGTTACCGCCGCTACCCACTTTGTAATTTCCAAAAATATCTTGCCTTTATTCTAAGAAGTAAAAAAAAATTGTTCAAGTCTGATAAAATGTTTAAAACAATCAAAATAACAAACAAAATAAAAAAATTGTTCCTCATTGCGAGGCAATACATCGATGCTTTCAACGGTTTAATCCGACATGTATATTTATAATGCTCAGCGATCGTGGCAGTGGGTACCGTACCATGCACGGCATCATCCGTTTGCATGCACTTGCGTAATTGAGAGACACTTTCAAAATCAACAAGAAAGTGATGGAGCTAAACTTTAATGCCTACCATTAGGGATACATAGTCTACATATATTCGTAAATGCATCTATACTGGAGGCATTCTATCACACAAACTTGAAGACAGCCAGATCTGAAAGTCAAGGTCTTGATTAGTCGAGTGCACTCCTCGTACGCTATTCATAGTTTTCCTTTGTGGCTTGGGGGTAGATTTTTAGTCCGAAATAGATGCTTTCTACTCTTTCCCCAAAAATATCCACTTTCACGTTTCACTTTCAGCCTAACACAAAATTGTGACTGGATGTAGCAAAACCCTTCACTTGTCTGTAAACATTTAGATGTTCAAGCCATGAGGGAGGTTTTATCATAAGCTTTCATTTTATATCTTCTTCTAAAACATTAGATTTTTTTGCAAAGATACGATTGTTTCAATTTATAACAAAAATAAGTCTTTTACATAATTGTGAACTTCAAATGCCAATTTCTTTAAAATATGATTTACCGACAAGTGCAGTGAAGGGTTTTGCTATATCTAGTCACAAATGTCTTAACAAGCAATGTTAGGGTGTAATTGTTCATCGCATGTTTAAAATGGAAGTGGTTATATAAATTATATTTTTAATTTTTTTTTCTTTAAAGTAATTTATATTCTCTTGCCTGTAAGGTTGTTAATTTTGTTGCAGGTTTGAAATTGGAACTGTTTGTAAAGAAGTATGTTATTTTACCCAAAGCTTGATATTTCATTTTTGTGTAATTTCATATCAACATGATGTATATACTCTTGCCACCGTTCCATTTTTACTTGTCCACGCCGGTTTACAAATGAACGTTGAAAAGAAAGTTGAAAAGCAGCCCTCAACATCCTAACATGAAAAGTGAAAGGGGGAAGAGTGATTATCAGTTGTGGTTTAATTTGTTTAATCATGATGAAAATGTTTCGGCACTCTGTGATGTAACATCTTTGTCTCAAGCACGAATCTTTGGATGTTAACTCACAATCCATCGATAGACTTACATTGGACTTACTCCTTTCAGATCGCTTATTAATTGTCTTGATGATAGCCTCGCTTTTAAACATCCAGGCCCGTAGCCAGGGGGGGGGGGGGGGGGGGGGGGTGCGTAATTTACAAAAACGGGACCGAAACCGATCGTGGCCGAGACCACTGGTTTAGACGGACGAGACCGATAAGAAGTGATCCTTTCTTAATGTGGGGGAGGGAGGGGAGGGGGGGGGGGGGGTGCGTACACACCCAACGCACCCCCCCCCCCCCCCCCCCGGATATGGGCCTGAACATCTATAGATGATATACTCTTACTCCAGGCCTTCGATGGACTAACCTTTGACTTACACCTCGCCTTTCGCTTTTACATAATATAGACTCGAGCATGTCGATGGTAAGCTTGACTTTACGCGAACATTTTAGTGCCTCTCATCAATCGCTTGCAAGTTTTAGAGCGTACTTAAACAGACCTTTGAAGTGCTACGGGCAGACAGGACATGGGTAACAATCACCAAAAGTATAAACTGATAAACATGAAGTCTTAACTTGGGATGGGGACAGCGCAAAGGAAATTAACATTTTTCAGATATGAAAGAGCAACAAGTAATATTTCGAAGACATGTCTTTTGAACGAAAATTGCGAGGACACATTCCAACCAAACGCTGGCATTTCTGCTCACTGTTACTGATACATGCATAATGCATGGTACTTCCAATCGTGCATTTCCTCTTGCGTATCACTTATAATATAAATGATCATGGGCGTCTACCACGGGGGGATGGGGGATATATCTCCCCAATATTTGAGGTGGGGGCTGTGTTATTGTCCCCATCCCCCCTCAATATTTTGGGATTCAAAAATATAAACAAAATATTAAATTTTAATGAAAGGATATTGCCCCCCTCTTATTCATTATGTGAAAGAGTCTTCTTTAAACCACATCTTGAGAGTGCTACACAGCCCATATTCGAAATATTCCGGGGGCTGGGCCCCTGGACCCACAAGGCCCTTTGACCAGGGGGGTGTTTCACAAAGTCAAACTTAGAGTTAAGTTCAACTGAAGATATTTGTGAAACACCCTCTGGTCCCCTGTACCTGTGTACCCAGCACACATTCAGGAACTCTCTCTATGCTCACTACAATTGAGCTTTACTATCCTGCTAACAATTCCATATAAACAGCCCTTTAGTTCTGGATGAGAAATCCATTAGCTTCCGGGCTTTGCCCCCTGGACCCCGCCACTGTATGAGGTCCCCGATTATCCCTTGACCGATCCCATTGAGGGCTTCATGCAGTCACAGTGTACACTTGATAAACTCAAAGAAAATATATATTTTTATCCACAAAAGCTTATGCTTATGGTATAATTATTTGTATATCGATCAACATGTCTAATATATCTTCCACAATTCATCCATCCTGCTTTTACTCTTAACATTACTTCTTCTTTCGTGGTGTTTTGCATTTTCGCAGTTTGTCCCAAATACTTATAACTGCTCACTCTCTCTCTAACTTTCGACCTTCTATCTCAATGCTTTCTTCTGTGTCATAGTTTTTCATATATTTATTTTTTTCTTTGTGCATGGTTAATTCAATAATTTTGCTTTCCCTGTCAAGACCTGTCAGCTGTTCTTCCAGGGGGGTGTTTCACAAAGATCCTAAGTTGAACTTAACTCTAAGTTGGACTTACAAACTATGGAATGCCATTAGTTTATTTTATTCATTTTTGGAAATATTTCTTTTAAAAGGCATAAAATGTTGATTCAAATCATAAATATGTTATATTATCAAGGAGATTTCATGTTCTTGATGTAAAATTTATGAAAAGTCTCAAATTATTGCTTTTTTTGCTTTTGAATAGATTTGATTCCAAGGCTACAAATGGCTTACCATACTTTTTAAGTTCAACTTAGGATCGTTGTGAAACACCCCCTGGTCTTTAATTGATGTTGAGATTAAAAGGGTAGTTCAGTTTTGGTAGAGAGGGCGCTGCACATCACAATTTTTTGGTGAGGTAAGGAAAAACTGAGTGTCGAATTTGAGAGAACATGCAATTTTAATGGCAGATTCAACTTTATTTTGTCAAAATCGACCCAGAAACGGCTGAAATATCAATAAATATATCTGATCTTATAATTATTTGGGGCCCAAATAATTATTTTTTCAAAAAATTAAAAAAATGCTTGCACTTTTTCAAAAATTTTCAAAAGCGTTTTTTAAATAGTTGTTGATGATCTCTCTATTTAATCATTATTTCAATAAAATATCACATGCATAATTTTGTATGAAAAATGGTTGAAACCAATGCCTTTTTAGAAAGCGCCCTCTTGTGTTTTAATGGCTATTTTTGAATGATAACAGGCTTTTTACTTAGTCGTTTGTAATTTTGTATACCTTTCGAGCATGGTGGAGTTATAATTATTAGTTTATAATGTTACTCTCCAGGTTTGGTTACTAAATTTCAGCCTTACCAAAACTGTACTACCCCTTTAAAGGGACAGATCCACTTTTACAAAACGTCTCAACAGCTTTCAGTTGACGGATGGGGATCAATGTAACACGCAAAAAAAAAATCAGAGCGAACAGCCCTCTAATTTGGATTCTACGAATGAAAAACGAATGCGTCCCTCCATTTAAACTATATATCGGTCAATAAAGGAGTTCAACTGATTTAGCATAGTATTACAACAATATAGTACTAATTCTCGTAACGGTATTGTGAAGCCGACATTTGTTAACGTATGTCACGGAAAAAGATCTCAAAAAGAAAGAATATATAATTACATGTAGTCAGTTTAAGCGAAGTTTGGGTATTTTGCCTGGTAAACGCTCACACATTAGTACTTATGCGCGGCTCACGTAGCTAGCGGGGGTCACGTAGGGGTCATGCATTCCGATCTGGCACTCCGTGAAATCTATGTACGAACTTACTCACCGGCCAAAAATACGTATGCACATAATTAACCGACGTCCCTCAGTTTATTCAGTTTTAGGTCTATAACTCCACGAAAAAGAGATTTCAAGCCCTAATTTTTTCAGGCATGCTATTAAATGACATTTCCTTTCATATAAGACAATAACCTCGCAACTTTTGAATTTTGGCTTGCAAAAGTGGATCTCTCCCTTTAAGGCCACATCATCTGCGAATCAAAGATCTGTATTATGTTTCCCCATAAATGTTTACTCCGCCATTTCAACGTGACTTTTTAAATACTTCCTCTATAGTTGCAAATATCTTTGGAGATAATGTGTTCCCTGTCGGACTCCCCTTTAGATCTTGACCTCCTTTGATACATCATTATCAATGTGGATTCTGGCTACTGCGTTGGTATACATATCTTCCAGAATGCTGAAATAGCCTTCTTCACTGTTGACCTTCCGGAGGGCATCAAACATGTCTGTGTGTTCGATGGAATCGAATGCCTTCTGGTAGTCCACAAATCCAATGCTTAGTTGAAGTTGGTACTTATTTGCCTTCTCAATAAGCGGATTTATAGCTTGTAGGTGGTCTGTTGTTGAGACTCCAGCTCTGAACCCTGCGTGTCCTTTGGGTTGATTTGAGTCCAATATATCTTTGATTCTATTTTGAATTACTTTAGTGAGCATATTGTACAAATGACAAATTAAATATAAGGCTGATTGGGCGGTAGTTTTTTTCACATCAGCTTTATCCCCTTTCTTTTACAAAATAATTATTTTTGCCTCTTTCCAAGTGGTTGGAATCCGTTGCTTTTCCAATAATCTGGTTGAATAGTTTTACTAACCGTGTAATTGTCTCTAGCCCCCTCCTTGTTTGATGATATCACTTGTTATTTCGTAATTTCCTGGTGGTTTGTTATCTCTCATACTGTGTACAGCTTTCCAACTTATCTTTGTCTTGTGTTTCTGGATGATCTATCTTTATGATCATTCTGTTGTTTTTTCGTTGAATTATAAAGTTCCTGGTAGAAATCAGAGCATATTTCTAGTAGCTCTGATCTCTCAGAAATTATGGTTCCATCTTTTGTCTTGAATTTACCAATTCTTGACTTATTGTATTCCATCTTTTGTATTGTTTTTGGCCCCAATCCGCTTTTTAGTGTTTCTAAAATAATTTTAGAAGTTTTTTGTCTTTTCGTTTGACGTCGTTTTTTCCCCACTGTTTTCACTATTTCTCGGTACTCCACTTTGTCTTGTTTTGTCTTTGATTCTTTCAATCTTAGTTCCTTTCGTCTTTGATATAGTTCCTCTATTTCTTTATCCTCTTCTGATCTTACTACCTTTATTTTCTCAGTTGGGGCTACAGCTTTTGCTTCTTCTAGCATTGCTGTTGTCAACATATCGCATCGCTCAGTAATGTCCATCTCTCGGAAAACAAGCCTAATTCAAAATGGCGACCCGCGTAATAACACCCCCACGCGTGTTGATCTTCAAATAAACCAAGTCGTTCAGTCTGCAAAATTGACTATTCTCGGAAACACGAGCCGAGATATTTTGAATTTCTTGGCTTGAAACTTGGAGGAGTGAAATTGTATCGATTCCGACAAACATCAGAAGTTCAACCAATCTCACCAGACTCCTCTACTGCACCTCATGTGTGTGGACAAGTCCTAATCGAGGAAACCTATTGGAATGAGATAGGGCGTCCTCGAACAAATTCTTCTTTTTATAACCAAGGCCTAACTATAATCAGTACCAATTCCAGATACCATTTAATCGTTGGTACTCGTGCATGTTGTGTCGTGACTACTTTAATTGACTTTGTTTAAAGCTAAATATCAGCTTAGAAATATAACGTATATCACGCTTTGCATTCAAATCATTTATATATGATATCAGTTATGATATAGTATTTACATGACAGGGATATACAAGCGAATGTATTTCATTATAGAGGTTTCCCTGTTACATAGCTTTAAGCAATATTATTGTTTATTGTATTCATTACGAGCATAAAGCAAAAGAAAAACCAAATTGTACTAATGTTTTTAACTCTGACTATTCGAGAGAATGAAACACAGAACTATTAGTGAACTACAAATTACTAGAATATATGTTTCATTACCCGTGTTTTTCGTGGTCTTATTTTCTCCTCGATGTTGACAATTGCAATAATTGTAGATTTGAAGAGACAAATTATGTCGTAACGAGTAGATACACACATGAATGGTGATAGTGTTTTCGTGTTTGCAATAAAGGACGTATTGTTATTTATTGCTTGGAATGTGAATTAGGATGAAGTGTCGGTTTATTTTGCAATTAGTTTCATTTTTATTGCGAAGAGTCCTCTTCATCTGTATACTGTGGTTGACCGCATATCTATATTTAGTAAGACATTTTCTATTTTTCTGTTTTTAATAAACAGGCGTGGCAACTATGTGGCTACAGGGTGATACATGGCTAGATATATGCAACAAAATAACAGCTGTATTGATTTCATATCAAGATTCAGGAGGCCCATTCATCATTCAGATTTATGAAAGACCCTTGGGTGTTTGTCGACGTGCATACTGTACGATATTCTTCGACGATGTAACTGTATCATGGATTTTGTGTTGATCTACAGTTTTGCTGGCCTTTACCCAAGCTCCTGGGTGATGGATATGTATGGTAGTAAGGTAGCTAGCTTGCTCAGACTGTTTGCGCCTCTAATGATGATAATGATAATAATAATAATAATGATAATAATAATGATGATAATAGTGATCATGGTAATAATGATGATACTTCTAATAATAATAATAAATAATAATAATAATAATAATATTAATAATAATAATAATAATAATAATAATAATAATAATAATAATAATAATAATAATATTAATAAAACTAATAATGATAATAATAAATGTTATTATTATCATTATTATTATCATTATATGTAGCATTTAAAGGGCACTATTTCAATTATTCAGGGGAGCATACTAGCCCAAACTGCTCTACACCCGACCAAATACCCAATGATAATCATAGGTAGTGAAAAGAGAATAAAAAAGGCCTAGCTGAAGGACATACATGTAAATGTCGGGGCATCGATTGGTTTCGAACTCGGGTCCCATGAAGTCAATCGCTTTGCTCATAAGTTATGGTTCTTGGGTCTTGATAAGAGGCTACATTGATTCATCCCTGTTGAAAACATTAACATCAACCCTGAGAACATTCTTTATTTAACATCCTTGGGAAAGATGTACACCGTTGTTTCTGTAATGAGCGCTATTCTTCTCTCTCTCCTGACTACACAAAACACTTTGATGCACCTGAACCTGCGCCAGATCCACGCAGCAGGACACATGCATATTCGCTCTCTGTCACATTTACACGTACACGTATTCAATCAGAGACACAAACATAAACACACACACACGCACACACACACCCACACACACACGTTCACGCACACGCACACGCACACGCACACACGCACACGCACACGCACACAAACCTTTTTTTTTTAAGTGATTTTTATTTCTCCAAATTATTAACATAACATTTACAATTGAATAACATTTTAAATAATACAAATTTACATCTCAAGTGTACAAATCAAGTGTAATTCACAAAAATTAAACACAATGGAGATTTAACAAAAGATAAAAAGAAGTAAGACATGCTACTTCTCCCACCCCCCCCCCCCCCCCCCTCACCCACCCCCTGCACACGCACCCTCTCCGGCCCCCCTGCCCTGGAAATCTGCTCACATTCCTTTAAAACTAATGTTTACAAAATACATACTTAAATCAATACTTTTTAAATGTTACAAGCTCACGGGAGAAACATCGCGTATAAAGAGTTCATTCTTTCAATCTTATTCTAATTTTACCGTTTCCCATTTTTGTAAGTGTAGTCCTAATTTCCCCATTTTAGTTGCTATTCCCTTTTCCTGATCCTTATAATCTAATAACAGTTTCTGTATTTTATCAATATTTGGCAGAACACCCTCTTTTCTAAATACAAATAAAATATATTTTACCATACGAACACACACACACACACACACACACACACACACACACACACACACACACGAATACACACACACACACACACACACACACACACACACACACACACACACACACACACACACACACACACACACACACACACACACACACACACACACGAACGCACTAACACACACGCACGCACACAAACACAAACGTACACACTTGCTCGCACACACGCACACACACACAAACACACACACATCTACTTACATCCAGCACATATATTACGTGCATACTTTAAGGAGTACCTTGGGCTGATCATCATGATCAAGTTGTTGTGATATAGTGTCATGTCTACGAGGGGGCAATTTGTCATTCCTTCGGTGTCTTCTAGCCCCCCCCCCCCCCCCCCCCCCCACTCCCCCAACTAGGAAATATATATAAAATACCATAAGTCACACATTTCTGGTACAGGCCACCCTATCCGTCTTCATGGGTTACCATACACAAATGTGGCTGCATCTCAATTCCATACTGACATTAGATGATGTCTTAATTTGTCCAGACTGATACATAAATAAAAAGCGGTATTTAACAAAATCCGATCTAATTTACTGATCAGAATCTAGCTGTTCTATTTATTTTCTTTCTATGAAATATACAGAGTATAGTGTACGGTATTCAGTGTGTGAAATGTTGGATCATCAATCATAACCTAGTATATATAGGCATCATAACAAGTCATGGTACATGCCTGGATTATTTTTGGTACGGTCTGGGCTGGTGTCGAGGTATTTATTATGCCTCTTATTTCAATCTGGCCGTGGGGCGTATGGGCAGACTGGTTTCCAGGGTCCCAATTAAGCTTTGTATCTTGATGATATCCCGATCCATGTCCTTGTATAATTATTGTTTATTCGTATCTTTTTTTTAATTGAGTCGCTTTTTCCCAAAATACGCTGATTTTGTCCTCAAATTTGATTGTTCGATCTGCCCAAATATGATGGGAATCGATATGACTGGCAGTCTAAATTCTTGCCAGGTTTGAAACCTGGGACCCGTTGCAGTCACGTGTTCTAGATGCGCAAATCTGATTGGTTGAAACGCGTACATTTTCTGACTTACGATCAATCGTAACTTACAATCGATTGTATCTCTTTCTGCAACGGGGCCCTGGTTTGAGAGTAGCAAATGTGGATGAAGTGCCTTACTAAATGACTGCTTTACGCGGCTGAGAATCAAATCCACGACGACCCTATTAAAATACAAAAACCCGAACCAACGTACCACTATACACGAATATGAACCGATTTTGCCCGAAAAACATGAATATGCGGTTGTTTTGCCCGGATATTGCATTTTCCCAAAACAAATGTATTTTAGTTGATAGCCAGACTTATGTATTTATGTATTTATTTATGATTAGCCTTATTATTAGAATTATTTGTATTATTTTATTTTGTTTGTGTATTCATTTATTCGTTTATGTATTTAATTTGTATTTGTATTTATTATTATTATTTTTAAAATGTATTATTATTATTATTATTTGTTTTATTTTTTTGTTGGGGGGGGGGGGGGGGGGGGGGGGGGTTGAACAGCCCCCTGGCCCCTAGTTACGTACACCTATGGTTCGAAGCGAGAAAAGGTATTTGTGGCCCTCATTTTAATCCAGCTACTTACTCCTACCCCTGCCATCATATATATACAAACAATGTGGATGGAGAGTCGTTTTATGGACCAATCATTTACGGTGAACCCAAAGGATAAACAGAAAAGATGTATGGCATTGTGCTTGCACATCCAGAAGTCAAGTCTTATCTTAAAGGGATCTATTAACTTTGTTGACATTTGCAAAAAAAGTGAAGAATGATTGATACAATGTATATTGTTGTTAGGAATGTTAGCGGATATGTCCACTGGATACTGTGTGAACAGTTCAAGTCAAATGTACGTTATATGGCCAAGTAATTACAAAAATGCAAAGTGATATTCATTAACTCATTGCACTGACTTTGCACACGGTTATGAATATCCAGTATCTTTTTAACGAAAGGGAAATTCGAAAAAACGAAACATTTCCCGTGCTTCTATTGCTAATACGAAGACAACAAGGTATGAGGGAACCTCTAGAATTCCAATTGGATTGTGAGGATTTTGACAATTGTATGTAGCAGTCACACCGCCAAACCGAATCCAAACCGACACGAGCTCGAATAATTCGGGGATGTTTCAGTGACTTTCGGGGTGCTAGCGGTTTGGTGTCGGAGTGGTATCGGAATTGTCGGTCTCTTTTGTTGTGACTGCTAAACCCAGTTCGGGCTCTTGTCGGTGCCTGATAAAGTGGTTTCGGTTTGGATTCGGTTTGGCGGTGTGACTGCTACATTAGCTGCCTATCTGTGTGAAATCGATAGAAGTACAACTTCAATATATGAACGCATTATTTAGCAACATGCTGAGAAAACATTTACAGTCATGGGAAACTGTTAAAATAGTCATAGAAAACCTTGCATAATTATATGAGCTTGTTGAAGGTGTTCAGACCCATTAATCAGACGAGCGGTTACTGCGGTGCCATCTTGCGAACGCAGTGCGCACGGTGCGAAATACACCCAGCCATGTATACAGTGCTCGAAAACTAGCCTGGCGAACCATGAGCTACAGCATTTGGAAAAATGCCCTCTTCATACCCTCGTATGACAATCTTTAACATGCTGAACCCCGGGGCAGCTACTATTTCCCCGCATTTTATAGATGGTCATGTTCACGATGATGGAGATTTATGAAATGTTATATGAAGGATATCAAACTCTCGTAAATCAGTGAATTTGATAGTATGTTAGGCATCCAGTCACCGGTGATACCATTAAGCTGGAGTTTACCTGGGCCCTATATGCAAGAAACTTTGCTAGCTAGTCTCACACCTAGTCTATTTTGAACGTTAGGTGGATTAAATGTTGTTGTATTTTTAGTTGCCAACTATATTTATGGGTAAACTTTCATGACTTTGTAAGACGTATAACCTTAATTGTTTAAAATCGTGATGGCCCGCAGTTCTTGTATGGCGCCATTTGATTTATGTTTGAAACATTCAAAGTCGCCCGCGTCTGCACGTGTGGACTGAAAAGACCGCATTTTCAAGGTTGCATGTATTGCGTAGAACATGATGGAGGGAGCACCGGGCGCGCTCCAGGGGCGTGGAACAGCTGGGAAGAATGCGCAATCATCATACTATGGCCAGAGTCGTGTACATTTAAAATACAATTATTTTCGGGATTAATCTTCATGGTTTCAAATGAAGATTATATAATTACGTGCTATATGGCTACGTGAGTTGTACGCCAAAGATTTGTAAATTTTGAGTTGTCCACCACCCCTTATTAGTCATTCATTTAAACCATAGACATACTAGCATGGACAGTCATCGACTTTGAACACATTCATTCACCTGTAGAAAACAAAGATATCGCCATGGTACCGATGCTTGGTTAATCCTTTTGATCGTATCATCGTCGCCGCCTTGACGAGTGAGGACAGTCAAGCTTTAAAAACAATTTTGATAAAACTTACATTTTCAGAAGAACTTGAGCAAGCCGGGTCTTTGAATTTACTTTTTATGAAAGAAAATGATATAATGATCATTTGGAACAAATATCCGTAACATAACAAGAAATATGATCACATTTCTAAAAATGCACTACCCGTCAAAAACTTAATTTTCAAGGTTTCCGCATATTTCTCCAGAAAAATATTGACATGTAAATACAAATTGACTACGCTTCTTTCTGGTGAATCGGACGTGGTAAGTGTGCGGGAGTTTGCGAAGGCACAATTTGATATTCCTTTTCCCCCAAAAATGTAACATTTATGATTTGCTGATCCCGAAACCTCAGACGTAGCATTCATGACTAAAAAAAGACATGCATCAGCCTAAAACACTCGGCGATAAGGAGAAATTACTCAGTCATGTCTTAGTGAGCTCATTGTCTGGGGAAATGCAAATAATTGTCCTTGCACCAGAAATTAGACAATAGCATTGAAAATAGCTCCTGTAATGCAGCGGCGACGATGATTGGGTCAAAGAGACAAGATTCGATGATTGTCCATACTGGTATGTCTATGTCTAAACCAATGAGACATTTCTGTTAGATTAACACTGTAACGTAGTGCTGTTGCTCTTGATAATCTATGCAGAGATCTATGTAAGGTATATTAATATGGGTTAGAACAGTTGAGATAAGTCAGTTTCAACACATGTTTTACTACAGTAACTACACATAATTACGAAACGCATCATAGGCATCGATATTGCGATTCGAACTGCAGGTGTGAATGTAGCTTAATTGGCTTGAAGTGTCTTTAATTTTGACTATGTTGGCCATGACTATTTCCTTCTTTTTTTTTGTGATGAACGTTAATGGTAAATAACTAAATACTCCCTCGTTAGAGAGGTTGGGAAGTCCTTGGGGGCATTTAGGCACCTGCGACTAATTTGAATAGTATAAAGTCCGATAATTTGCCATGTGCGCCCTGTTTCTAGAACACTACAGTGCGTATTAAAAAAAACCGTTACACTTTTGAAAAATTTGTCAAAATTACATTTCAAAATATGTAGAAGATTTTTTTATGTCGATAGATGCCCAATAGTCTCATCTATCAAGTGCCACTAAAAACAAATTTTCGTTCACGCTTGGGCGAACACTAACTGTTTTTGTCCAGAGTGTGAAAAATGACTTGCGCCAAATTGAAAGAAGAGGGAAAATTAAACCAGCAGTCCGAATAAGTACTCCCATTCAAACAAATTGCTCTTTGCCATAATTTTAATGAGATCATTGCTTTATGCCAGAAAATTCCTAAACTATCATAACATAATCCTAAATTTATGCAAAAAAACAATTTGTTTGAATGGGAGATACTTATTCAGATTGGCGCAAGTCATTTTTCACACTCTGGACAAAACCGGTCAGTGCTCACCCAAGCGTGAACAAAAATTTGTTTTGTTAGTGGCACTTGATAGAAGAGACTATCTATCAACATGAACAAATCTTCTATACATTTTGAAATGTAATTGTGACAAATTTTTCAAAAGTGTAACGTTTTTTTTTTTTATGCGCACGGTATATACATGTTATAGGGGTGCATTGAATACATTTTGTCTAGCTCAGGATCCGCGTTTTTTAACGCGTTTCAGGCGCATCTTTTTTTCAAGTAAAAACGTAGTAATATAGCCATAACTGATAACAGCCCTGAGAATTGATTCTGGACTACACAAAATGCGTTAAAATGCACCCTGCCCAAGTCACACATACACATTGGTATTTTTTAGAATGCAATGAAACAGGTCTATATAATTATTCGGTGGCAATCTCGTAGCGATTCCGTGGCAATACGTAGCGATACGTGACAATGCTTGGCAGAACTGGGTGTTCGTGCCACATATACGGGAAGACTGAGTTGATATCAATTACCATGTCGTGGCAGAATTTTGAAAATTTGACAAGTTTGCTCTGCCTTCCCGTAAATGACCAGAACACAAGTACTGTCACGTGTTATCACGTATCGCCACGTAATAATAATAATATATAGCATTTATAGAGCGCCGTGTATCTAGGTGCCCTATTCAGAGGCGCATTATTACCCTTGGTCATCAGGTACAGTTCAAACCCGCACAATTATCTTGTGCACCATCTCAACTCCCAGGGGAGCATACTAACCCAAGCTGCCCAACGGGCGCTGAAGGCTAATTAACACCCGACCAAGTACCCATTTATACTCCTGGGTATTACCACGGCTAAGCATTCCACAAAATGTTATTACGTGGGTCTTACGGGAAGGCTTTTCGGGTATTATATCACTGGAACATTATGGTGCTAGGTTATTGCCTATAAAGGAGAGATATACACGTCACGACCCTTGACGCCCTTTTTCGTTTATTTTAAACACGAGTATATCGAAATTTATTGAAACGTGGAAAATACAATGTATTTCAATCAGTAATTTGGATGTATTGGTCATATTTAGACAGTGCTTATCTTTTTTTTAAATTATGTAATCCCCATGATGAATAACAAATTAAATCCGTTATCGTGGATTGCCATCGCTCATCTTGGGAATATATAAAAAATTTACATCTTGATTGATATAACGAAAGTTCGAATTCGATTCCACCTTCAAAACCTCACTTCGAAAAATATAAATAAACAAAGTTTAAGAAGAGAACAAGCTAATGACAGATCGGGTTTATAGCTTTTTTTTCACTTTATATTGTTTTATTTAACTCAACTTTTATGACGCCCCTGTCCTAAATCGAATCCTCATAGTTATTATCTTTCTCTATTAGAGTGACTCTGAGCATGCCGGTATATACTTACGGTATATATAGTTCTCCCTTTTTCTTCTTTTACAACCGAAATGAATAATAACTGTTATTGGGATATAAATATCATGGGTGATTTATTACACTAATCGATCATATTTTCGAAGAAAAAATGAGGTATGATTCATGGCAAGATAACACTGAACCACATTGATGCCATTCATCTCCCGAGTTGGAATAGAATAATTATTCGTTCGTGTTTCTGAGCTAAGGTAATTATTATTACTATATACATACATAATCATTTCATTTTATTTATATTCAAGAAACAACTTATCAGCTGTGAGTAACATTCGGGCAAGGGGCTAACTATCCAACGTATTTATAAAAACCTACGGTTACTATAAAGATACTGTACTCGGCAGTTGTTTACCAATTCACATTTATTTTACGCCTTGGCATGCATGTGCGTCGGTGTGTGCACAGTGTGAAGATGAGTCTAGGTTGTAATGAATATCTCTTGTGGCCTAACAGAGAAAAAAAACACCGTGATTATCCAGACTGATACTCGCAATTCACTTCTAAAAAGCTTGACAGTTTCATCGCTCTGAGAATCGGTTATATACCCTAGGTATGTGGTCTTGGTGTTAAAGCTGTTGGCATCTGATTATTAGAAGACAGCGAAGCCAATGGAAGCGGAGATCCCTTGTGGCCTGCCAGAGTAAAACAATCGTCCACAACAGAAACAAGTCACGTCAAAAATATTTGCTGACTCTATATGGGAAACCTTCAGCTTCCCTGGTTATCATGGTTATGTGGGAGATGGTGTGAACGCTTTGTGAATACGATTCTTGGATGAAGATGCGGTTTGGCATATACGGCTCTGGGTATAGTAAGTACGAGACCCCAACGATGCACACCATTATTGCAACATTATTGCTTATAAGTGATAACCAAACTTCCAACTATATCATGTATATGTTCACCTGGGTCTGTGTGTATGTAGGTAGGTCTGTGGGTTCGTGTAAGCGCTGTGAGAATTCTAACGGGGATCTCTTGCCGCCTGCCATAGTAGAGCGAAAACCGATTGTCCAAACAGATGCTCAAAATGTCACGTCTGAAATGCTTGAGAATATCTCGACTCTCTGAGAAACCCGTAGTTGCCATGGGTATGTGTTGGTCGGTGAAGACATGGTGTGAAAGTTCATTCTAGGATGTAGTGGGTTATACCAGAGTAAGGAATCTCGATTGTCCAAACAAATAGAATTCACAAGTCACGTCTGAAATTCTTGAAAATATCATGATTCTCTGAGAAATTTTACGTTGCACTGGGTGTGTGTGTGTCGGTGGATGGAGTACATAGGCGTAGGAGGCGGGGGCTGGGGGTTGCAGCCCCCTGGAGTTTTGAAATGGCCATATTTGGGCAAAACGCACCTGAAATTCGGGCAAAATCATGTCATTTTTCGGGCAAAATCAGGTCATATTCTGGCGAAATCATTTCATATTCGGGCAAAATCATGTCATATTTGGGCAATATGTCATGTTTTTTTCGGGCAAAATCGTGTTATTTTGGACTAATCAATTGGAAACATGTCATTTTCGGGTATCAAAGAGGCAAGCCCCCCCCCCCCCCCCCCCTTAAAAGAACGTGCCCTTATGCCCATGATGGAGTGGGTACCTCTTGCGGCTTGCCAGAGTTATAAAGATACCTCGATTGTCTAAAAGAGATACAAGTCTCGACATGGTAGATAATACATATCGATAATCTCTGAGAAACCCTAGATTGCCCTGGATATGTGGGTCAGTGTGAACGTTGATCTAAAATGAAGCTGGAATATCTCGCGGTTTGCCAAAGCAAGATACGTCGATAACATCTCGCCTATATCTGAGAACCCCTTGATTTACCTGGTCATTTGGGACGGTGTGGAGTGTGGACCCCAAGTGGGTGGACGTGATTGTCAGGAAAAAAGTATGAAACATTCTTGGACCACGCAGATTAGTTTAATTAGTGTTATTACCATAAACCTCTTGATTGCCCTACGTCTTTGGTTCGGTGTTAACGTTGTGTGATTCTCACGGCTTAACTTTTGGCTACATCAGATTCGTGTAATTACTAAATCCTCTCTGTCGCCCTGATGGGTATGTGGTTCGGTGTGGACAATGTTTGATTAGGATTCTCATAAGGTAGCAGGTTCCTCTTGTGGCTTGCCAAAGGCCTTGATGGTGGGTGACCGTCAAGGACCATGTCTGGCTGAATAACATATGCGACGTATCATCCCAAGACACTGTCAACAGCAACTATACTGTAAACATTATTAACCAATACCACACCACAAGAAAATAATGAAGCTCCACGCGCAGTATCCATACATTGGTGCACATCGTCTACATGCACTGTAAAGATTAATCCGCAACAGTTTCATTGCCGTTGAACGCGTGTGGACACTCTGACCTAGTTCTATTGTTGAAATAATGATGTTAGTGGAACGCATTTGATTAACATCCAAATGCAGATCTAGGTATATTATTTAGTTTGATAATTGGAATGATCATTAACTTGTATTAAAGGCAAATTAATACCAGAAGTGGGAAACGCCCCACACACAAAAAATGAAATGTACGCTCTTATTACCAATCATGTGAAAGAATATATGTTTTTACCAATACGGGATGATACAAATTTGGCCTGGAAACCGCCTACTAATTGATATAACTGGTAAATTATAAAAACTCATTTACTGTAAATTGATATCGCCGACGGTTGTATGTTGATGCACCCTCGTGTGCTGCGTGCTTATCCTATGGCAAATGCGGCAAATGGTATCACACGAGCGTATCGCACGAACGAGCGTATAATAGATGTGGCCAGCGTAGACGGGTCAAACTGACGGTGAATTTAGGCTCAATGTCAGCGGCTTTCATAAACGTTTTAACTGAAATTTCTGCATTTAACGATACTAAGGTGCGGATATTTTTCCACACACGCCCCTTTTTATGCTATTTCAACAATACTAATCAATTAGTTTGGCCAATAAAGTTATTTCCGATAATTTTCCCAAAACGAGCATTTGGCTTTAATGATTTTAGCCAGATGGCAAATAAATCAGATTAGTAATCAACTATCAACTCCTTACTTTACATGAGTAATGTATCTATATTGTTATGGTAGTAGTGTTACGACCTTGCTGCGTTTCATTCAAGATGATATGATTGAAACTGGATAATCATAATTATGTGCCATAATATACTCCAAATTATATCAAATCAATATCAGAAACTCTTAAACATTATAGTACAGTATCTATGTGGCTGAAGCAGCGTACATATCAAATATCCATCGATCTTGCTGCATTTGTATTCAAGATTTACTATAAATTTGTGACGGTTGTTGCTTTCATAATAATTCGTATATAAAACCAGTTTTAGAAGTTGTTCTGGATGTTAAAGAAGTTTATGCAAACTTAAGAAATAAATCTAAAATATCTAGATCACGCTTTCAATGAACAAAGTATTAGGAAGATCCATGAAAAAAACTTTTCCGAGGAATAAAACATATTTTAAGTTTCTAAACAATATTTACGCCCAAAACATGAAAAGGGACCCATTATCCGACAGATTTGTCTTCAAAATGTGTAGGCCAAATACAATAACGCCTCGAGATAAACACGCATCCCACTTCATCATGCTCTTTGTTCTACCAAATGGCGGTTTCATGAATACCATTACCGCCAATAATCTTCATGTGATATACCCTGGGCGAAAAGCGTATTTTATGACTACTTTGATTCCGCAATGAGGAATTATTGATTATGTGCCTAGATTGTATTCTTCACACGCCGGTCTTTTATTTGATCGTCATTTTACTATTCACCACAACTCATATACCCGATCGGGTGTTTGAGCAAAAGGATTGGTTTACGCCAAAAGGCGTCATGTCCATTTTATAGATCAAATTGCGCATTCTTTGCCTGAGTTTGAACAAAAGGATATTATAGGATATTGAAAAAAGAATAATCATTTTCATTTTGCATTTTATTACGTAAATATGGGCGTTTAGCTAGCTACATTATACATCACACTGTTCACTCAACCTCTGTATAAATTTGATTTGGCGCCTTTTGGAATTCAACTCTTTAAATGTTGAAGTATTAAAAGGACGAGGATATGAGGCTACAAATGGTGTGATCATCACACTAGTCTGAGCAACCTTCCCATTTATCTCCCTGAATAGAGCCAACAAGAGTACAATAATGATGATAGTCATCATAACGTTTTGTATTGCTTGGTAATAGAGGGGATTTATCAAGTAATATTTGGTTTCAGTTGCTCAACCGCCTGCCTGGGCAAGGGACGCCGACAGCCACCACATTAATAAACATCTCTCCTCCTAAAACATGCACGTAAAGCGCGAACATTAACATATATTTGGTACATGTTACATCCAATTTTCGTACGCAGACGGTTAAGCTACGAGATATATTAATATGGTTATCATCGGAAAGCCTAACGAATCCTACAGACGAGCAGAAATCCTACCATGTCCAATTACATGTATCGATTTCCCTTTGCCCCATTAACTATGCCCTCGCTTCTGCATCCCAAAACGTTTGAATAATGCATGTTTGGTAATGGAGTTATCTCCATGACGCTGGATATTATTGCCTATCACACACAATCAAGGATAAGACTGTTCAAAACATACATCTATAGGTATGTACTTGGTTGGATTGATTTTAATGATTGTTCTGGTATTATGAGTTCATGGAAAGTGTAACAATGTACTATAGGTTACCTAATTAAAGTTTAAAGAGAAGTATAAATACACTGCAGATGCATTAAATAGCACGAATGTCATGCAATCACTGTATGCTGGAATGGCTCAGCCTTGTCATTTATTACCTCTGCCAAGGAGGTTATGTTTTTGGTCCCGTGTGTTCGTGTGTTCGTGCAGCATGCAGGGAGATTGAAGTTAGCCAATCAAAATTCGAGCGTTGGCGGAGGTATGCACTCCGTGAGTGCACTCTGTCTAGTTATCAATGTTATCATCAAGTTTGATTGGATGTGTAATTCAAATTATTAGTTTCTATCTCTTAATCCCCTTGACTCCTGATCTCAAATCACCTTTCAGTTAAGAGGGGTGTTGCACAAAGACTTGACGTTAAGTTGTGATTAATCGCAAGTCAGAACATGTGACTTAATGCGGAAATCTGATTGGTTCATAATCTATTTTCTGAATCGCAATTAATTGCAACTTTACAACTGATTGTAACTCTTCCTGCAACGGGGCCCTGATCTTCGATATCGACTTACAATTAAACAGAAACTAAGGTACAATAACCCATGTTCGCGTGCATCATGTGTATCAGGGGCGGATCTAGCTTTTTGCTAAGGGGGGGTTTGACCCAGTGACGATGCGGAGCATCGTCCACGAGCCGCGAAGCGGCGATTTTGTGTGTGCTATTTTGAACCCCCGTAAGTGATGTCTTTTTGCTAAGGGGGGGTTTGACCCAATGACGATGCGAAACATCGTCAACGAGCCGCGAAACGGCGATTTTTGTTTTGCTACAGCCCAAGGGGGGGGGGGGGTTTAAACCCCCTAAACCCCCCCCCCCCCCCCCCCCCCCCCGTAGATCCGCCACTGTGTATTGTCGCATCTATCATGTCTAAATAGTATATTGAAATTGTGTTTTGAATTAGCATGTCCCCTACTCGATTTTGCAATCCCCATAATTACTATAGTTCATACAGGGCCCACCAGGTACGATGCAGCAGGCAGTGGCTTACCGCTGCCACCTGATCTTCAATTCTCAGGTCGTTCATGAAGATGGTTTCCCCCTTTTTGTTTGAAGAATTCTTCTTGAGATTGGGATATCACGTTGTTATCGCCGTTGTTTCGTTTCGATTCCCGTTGTCTTTGATCTAGTAACCCGATGATATGTCAATACTCAATCGCCTCATGTAACGAGTCTTTTTCCTGCTACATACTTTATGGATCTTCACAATATTTCCGTGTCGAGCGAATGATTCTAGAACGAGCCTTAACGCGCCCGAGGCTGAATAGTGTAGTACGTGATTTCTGTGCTTGAGCAGTTTGAAAGCAACTTTTGTTTGCGCTGATTTCCTTCAAGCAAAATCGATACTTGACGTATATACATATTCTTTCTTGTTAGTAGCTCTCAATGTGTTCGAATTCGAATAGAAACAATGACAAGTTAGGTCGTTTCCGTGCCTGCTTCGAGTTAAAAAATAAAACGCAAAACTTTATCAAAATCCCAACAAACGTTTACACACAAGATCTAGCCTAAGGGGATATTAACATTTGCCCACCCCCCCCCCCCCCCCCCCTCCCCCCCATAAATATGATGTCTGTTTCTGTTACAGCGATAAACACATTTCGTTCCAGAAAATCTTATATTCCTCTTTCCACATTATAAGCATATTATGTTATTTTCTGGTCGCATGTACCCATTCGAAATCTCTGTTAAACATTCACTGTGTATTGTTATATTGATTGAATTTTGTCTGTTTGGATAATAAAACATCAAACTCAAACATTAGGCCGATTTAATGTTACTTAAACATTATAATCCTTCTAACGCGAGTCCTTTGCGAGGTATTTCCCAAAATAACTAATAACAAACATAATAATTCTGTATTGTAGTAATCGTAAACGATACACCTACAATATAACCTAATTATTCTAAGTAAGGCGTGACAACGTTACTTGTTTTCGGTTTATTTCCCAGGTCCTGTAATCATTATAAACCCCACTAAACTAGTTTCAACCTCGTTCGGTCTATTATTTTTAGGGATGCTATAGGGCTAATAAGGAAGCAGCATATATGTTTCTTAAGCCCTCCGCACACAGAGCCGACTCGACCCGATCCGACTGGTTTTTCAGTCAGGCTAGAGTCGGTTTCGCTCAGTCGTAGCCGATTCAACATGTTGAATCGGCCTCGAATGATCTCCGACTGGCTCTTGACCGGCAGAGTAGGAGTCCTGAGGCAACGTATACTGAGGTGAACCGACAGAAAATCAGTCGGATTGGGTCGAGTCGGCTCTGTGTGCGGATGGCTTCAGTCAATAACTTGGTTATCTGGGTAATCATTTCATTTTCAACTTAGTAAACCCTAGATGGCAACTTAAATGATCTCTTGTTGCATACTTGGCCATATCATCTGAAATAGACTTTGAATTGAAATAAGCTAGCGTGGTTTTTATAAATATGGTATGGGCGCAGACGTTTATAAAAACAGGTTTTCCTGCTTGAGGTATACAGTTCTGATTAAATGATTTATATTAAACTACATGTTTTCGCTGATTTAATTAAATGCCCGCGTCTGGAATTACAATTTTTAAGTAATACTGCTTTAAAGGCATATATGCGTGGGTTATAAAGGGTAGTCAGCAAATTCCAACTCGACTCCACCGTAATCTCTCGAGGTAAACTCACGATATGTGTTGGATCGATCGAAGAGAGGTGCTTCGAAATATCTGAACAAAGGCTTTCTTATGAAATTGCATGCAGCAAACAAATTTCTCACGCTGTCACCTAGGCATCAAACAGCGGCACTTTGAAGTCGGTTGCGGTTAAGCGTGTTACGTGATATTTTCGCTCGTAAACATCTCTGATGGATCTCCATTCGACTAGTACAAACATTCCGAACGCGACTATTTTTGATGCATTTTTGACTCGGGTATTGGGAAGTGGGACAGTTTGCGATCGCTACTTATAACTGAGCCAATGGGGATTACGTACCGTGCGTAAAAGTGCGCAAGATGGATCCACGCGTCTAATAACCCACGCATATATGCCTTTAACTACTACCTAAAATTACAATACATGTATTTTTGGTAAATATTACAATATTTCACCTTTGATCTTTAGGGTTACCCCTTTAGCGCAATTTAGCAATGTATAGAAGTTTACTAGATTCATTTAAATATTTAACACAATTTGCGTTTAATTGGTCCACGCAAACAGGTTGTTATTCACTGAATTCTCATTTAAAGGGCGTGCGAACGAAGACGAAATTGGGGTGAGAGGCGATCTCATGAATATTTTTCCAATCGGGGGTATTCATAATTAGGACTTCTGTATATCGGGAGGCCTGTAATTATAAGCATGAACGGCAGAAGCAGTATTCTTTCCGCCTGCCCCCAAATCTCTAGAGTAAATTTGAGCAACGGCCCTTCACTGTGTGCGCCTATAATGTCGTTAGGGTACATGATGTGTGCTCTGTTTGTCCTAAAGATTTGGCAATTGTTCAGCATTGTCTGTGTCACGAGACAAGTGAGTTCTCCATTGTACATACGCTGTACACTTAACCGTGTCAGTCGTAGTATTATTGTGAAACGAGGGAAAGTTTGTTGCAAAAGAGACAGTTCCTTTGCCATGTTGCTTCAAAAGCAGACTGACCTTCAGCTCAAATTTACTCAACAAAAGTAATGTCGTTAACAAACTTGAAAGTATGCTCTGTTTGTCCTGAAGATTTGACAAGAGACAAGTGCGGCCTCAATTATTGTAATGACACTGCATGTACACATCTAACCGTAGTCAAATTACTGGGACACGAGGGAAAGTTTGTTTCAAAAGAGACAGTTAATTCCTTTGCTCCAAGCCTGGCCAAACTAACATTCGGCTCGCAGTTACATCGTATAAATTAGACCGCTCTTCTTAGAATGTGTGCCAAAACATCTGTGTCAAAACTGTATCGTAGTAAACACACTTAAAGTTAACAGACAGGAATATGTAAAATACACGGCACGAAATAATGTCCCCAGTCGTTTACAACCAGGCACTTGCATTCCGAGAAAACATAATCTTTTCTAACTAAAGTATCTTTTTAAGATTACTTATCGGCGCTTTATCCTTTTTTGTTTTTGTTTAAGTAAATCGTCCATTAGAAAGCTATAATCTGAGCTAAAATGATGAATTTATCATGCGTAAACAATGAGCGAATTCGTTTTTTTCAGTCGAAGAAAGCGTTTTGATTGTTACACCTATCGGGTACCCATCAAGCATAGAATGGAAAGCTGTCAATCAATTCAGCCATCCCATCATGCCAACGTTGCTTGTGTTGTGAATGTGTATAATTGTACTCTCATATATGAATGCGGAACTGTTCGATACCTTTTTATTTATCATTCGTGTATAATATTATAGGCGGGGTGTGCGCACTTCATAATTATACACACTGAGTCAGTGTGTATTTCCCACGTCGCGGTTCGCCATTTTCAACTACCGTAGACTAGTAATTAGTGCGCACGGCATAACACTGAGCCGGTATGTATTTCGCACCGTGCGCAGGGCGTTCGCAAGATGGCACCGCGCCTCTGATGTACGAATCCGAGCCACTTTTGAAATATAATAATTATAGATATGAAGAGCTTATTTCCAAAAGGGGCTATATCCACTTTTTCAATTTCGGAGAAAATCAAGTTTCTTTGTACACGTGCCTATGGGAATATGAAAATTGAAAGTTCCATATTTTGATTCTGATTTCGTAATTCGTCCTAAAATTCAGATTTCTAGATAGATACGTAGCTTATTAATGCGCTGATATCGTTAACTCATTTTTTATGGAAAGTGGATATAGCCCCTTTTGGAATTAAGCTCTTCACACAGTGCTCTATTTCTTTCATAAGGGCGCTTACGATCCTGGACCGTGAGTTATATATAGCTACGCTCTCGCGACGCTCCTAATCACCATTCATAAAATTGCTACGCTCCTAATCCCCATTCATAAATTTGGCAGTGGGAGGCGAAGCAGTGTCCGAACGATGATTAAATGACGAATGAATGGGAGGATTATCGCACATAGGTGAAAGGATAGCCTCTCATGCATGGACATACAATGGCTCCCTAAACAAAAGAGTAGAACGCCAAAGCATCACGACCGCTTTCGACATGTCCAAAGCTTAAAAAGCGGTCGTGGGTCGGTCGTGGGTCTTTTGCCGACCTAGTCTTTTGTTCAGCGAGCTATTGTCTGTGCATTCATGGAAGGATATCTATTGACACATGTGAGATAATCTTCCCATTCAGATCCTCATTGGACAAAAGACATTTTGCAGATACATTCCAGTGATTGTGATCAGCTATTGTCTAGATCGTGGCTAGAGCGTGGCTAGTCTGACGCCGCCATTAGTGGACGTAAAATGTTTACGGTCGAGTCAGGTGACCCGACCATACATCGTCATCGCGCGAAAACTGTTCACCAAAAATTAGTCGACCGTAAGGCATTACGTCATACATGCGCAGAACAGATGCGCACTCGTATTTTACGGTCGACCGTGCCTTACGGTCCAGGATCGTAAGCACGCTAATATCACCCAACGACTGCATAGAACGCTTTGTTCTAATGAACATAAATTCTTCCAAACTTTTCTTATTACAATGTACTACAAGTTATCAAAATTATTTATTTTTGCACGACTGCATTATTTCTTTAAAGGGGTAGTACAGTTTTGGTAAGGCTGAACTTTAGTAACCAAACCTGGACAGTAACATTATAAACTAATATAACTCCACCATGCTCGAAAGGTATACACAATTACAAACGACTAAGTAAAAAGCCCGCTATCATTAAAAAGGAGCCATTAAAACACAAGAGGGCGCTTTCTAAAAAGGCATTGTTTTCAACCATTTTTCATACAAAATTATGCATGTGATGTTTTATTGAAATAATTATTAAATAGAGAGATCATCAACAACTATTTAAAAAAGGCTTTTGAAAATTTTTTGAAAAAGTGCAAGCATTTTTTTAATTTTTTGAAAAAAATCATCTAATTATTTGGGGCCCAAATAATTATAAGATCAGATATATTTATTGATATTTCAGCCGTTTCTGGGTCGATTTTGACCAAATAAAGTTGATTCTGCCATTAAAATTGCATGTTCTCTCAAATTCGACACTCAGTTTTTCATTACCTCACAAAAAAAATTGTGATGTGCAGCGCCCTCTCTACCAAAACTAAACTACCCTTTTAAACACATGATAAACACGCAAACACCCAGAACGACCAACACTGCCAAAACAAAGTATGCCTATATCCTATGCAAACATTAAAATGTATTTCTGCAAACACAAATTTAATACTGCGACCTTATTCATGACAAACATGAGATAATTTTACAACGGGATTCTGTGAAGGAATTCGTAGTCTCAAATTCGTTCATGCATGCATGATATGAGTACGGCCCGTTTGTCTCTATAGTCTATTATTTTGTGCATTGGTATTCAAGTCACGTAACTTTCTACGCACAATAAGCGATCCCTGCCGCCACCGTCCCAGTGAACAGTCTGCGAGTATGATGGCGTCTTCACTGTATATCGTTCCCAAGATCTAAAGAAGATGGTAAACTATTACAGAATAAATGACAGAGAAACCCAATCATGGACCGGCGATAAATGATCCCTATTAGTTTTTATAGCCGTTATGATGACGTCATGCAGCTGTCAACAGGTTGAAAACATTGGTCTTTCACCCGTGCATTATCCCATTCTTGTATTACGGTATTTCAGATTTGAGTATTGGCACAAATATAAAGGCTTTGCGTCATGCCCATTATTGTCATTACGTGAATGAAGATACGACGTCTTTCTTCATAATTACTATAATACACATTGATCTCGCACACATAAAGCGATATTACAGTTAAAGGGATAGTTGAGTTTTGGTATAGAGGGCGCTACACACAACATTGTTTTTGTGAGATAATGAAAAACTGAGTGTCAAATTAGATAGAGCATACAATTTGAATGACAGAATAAACTTTATTAGATCAAAATCGGTTCAGAAAAAGCTGAAATATCCAAAAACATAATCATTTGTAATATTTGTGGGGCCCCACATTTATTCGATAATTTGGAACCAGCCGTTAACAAAAATTTTTAAATGCTTCCTTTTTTCAAAAATGTACAAAAGAGGTTTGTAAATAGTTGTTGATTATCTAATCACTATTTTAACAAAACACCACATGCACAATATTTTATTTAAAATGGTTGAAACCGATGAGTGTTTAGAGAGCGCCTTCTTTAAGTTTTAACGGCTCTTTTTTTTATAATGATAACAGGCTTTTTACTTAGTCATTTGTAAATTTTGTTATTCCTTTTGAGCATGGTGGAGTTATAAATATTAATTTGTAATGTAATTGTGCAGGTTTTGGTTACTAAAATTCAGTTTGACCAAAACTGTACTCTCTTTACCAGAACTCAACTATCTCTTTAATGTTGCATGTAGTAGTTGTTGTTGTTGTTATAGTCGTTCATACCAGCTATAGACTGACTGTACTGATCTACTAGTATAGTCATACAAACAGTAGGCCTATAGATGGCCCAGATGTGACCCTAAAGATAAAGAACGTAGTGTTGATTCGAGACGTGGGTGAGCTACAGGGTCAATCACGGAAGGTTACTGTTTATATACATACTTGAAAAACACTTTCGATTGAGGTTTTGAACACACTCACAAACTCCCGCGCGACAGTTCCTCTTTTGCAAGCCAAATTTCAAAAGTTGCGAGGTTATTGTCTTATATGAAAGAAAATGTCATTTAACAGCATGCCTGAAAAAATTAGGGATTGAAATCTCTTTTTCGTGGAGTTATAGACCTAAAACTAATAAACCGTCGTCCAACGTTTAATTGTGCATTATACGTGTATTCACCCGGTGAGAAAGTTCGCACACGGATTCCACGGAGTACCACATTGCTATGCGTGACCCCTACGTGACCCGCGCTAGCTACGTGACCCGCGCACAAATAACAACGGCATAAGCGAATACTACACAAAATAACCAAACCTCGCTTAAACTGACTACATGTAATTATATATTCTTCATTTTTGAGATCTTTTTCCGTGACATACCTTTACAAAATGTCGGCTTCACAATACCTTTACAAGAATATTGTTGTAATATTATGCTAAATCAGTTAAACTCCTTTATTGACCGATATATAGTTTGATGGAGGGACGCATTCATTTTTCATTCGTAGAATCCAAATGATAGGGCTGTTCGATCTGATTTTGTGTGTGTGTGTTACATTCATCCCCATCCGTCAACTGGAAACTGTTCAGACGTTTTGTAAAAGAGGGCCTGTCCCTTTAAAGCAGAACATAGTTGATACATTGAATTGAATTAACGTACGAGTATTATATGGGTTAGGGTCAATAATACGGTCGATGAAATAAGCAAGAAGCACTTGCTGCAGTGTGAATCAACATTAGAACTCAATCATGTGTCCATGTACCGTTTTTTGTTGTATACATTATATAGCTATTTAAAAATAGACACATGCATCGTATTGAGGCTTTAGAGCGTTATCATGTAACTGAAACACATATCAGTGATTTATTCAATTGTGCGACTCTAACGACCTTGGGGGAGATTCTCTTTTTTCTTTCTTGATTGGATCGAGATTTTTGATAGATTTTCGTCTGCATAGAGAAAACAAAATGGTTTATCATGAATAATACACACAAGGATTATTACACTGTAGAATATCCAATCCGGCTATATTCTCAATAATTGATGGATATTTTAAGACGTGCTATTTTTTAATTGTGAATAAAATATATGAGTTACGTTTAGTGTTACCTTTTCACTGTCATATTGTTTGACATTATACATGCACATCTTTAGTTTTACATACATGTATGTACCTCATAGCTCAAACAGTAACGGATCGCTTCTCAATGCATTCATGATTTCTTGCTTAGACAACAACATTTTCATGGACTTTCATGCATCGTTGGAAAGCTAAAATGGTGTAGATCATGAATATTGTAGGTTCGAACTTATTTCGCCGCCAATACGAAAGTTGCTGTGTGTTTTACAAACCCCTTATACGTGTACCAGTAACGGATCACCTAGCTTCATTTGGAAATTAATTGACCAATGACCTTATTTTCAGTCATCAAAGTGTTTGCTAATGAGCAATTTATATCCAGGCAAAATGTTACTTCTTAAACTTGCTTCCGTTTGTAATTATGAAGATTTGAAATATAATAATAATTACGTAGAGCTTTAATGATCCTTATGTAATGTAAGCAAAAAATCACGCACAAAATCGATTTTTTTTCTAAATTTTTAAACTGTAATTTCATATTTTCAAAATTATAAATATCACAGATTTTAGTGGAATACAATTTCAAAAGTAATACAGATTAATTATTATCGTTAATGTTTTTTTTTAGGTTTTTTTTTAAAGGTTTTTGAAAATGGGTGATCCGTTACTGGTAAAGTTCATTTCTGCTGGTAATAGACAGTAAAATTTGCCCTTTTAAAAACTATAAGCCTGCACCCAAACACTCCAGAAAATGCTGTATAGTGTACTCCAGGACCTCTTCCTGTGTTTATCAAGGACAAAATCAGATTTGTCATTTTTGTTGTTGAAAATCTGAAATTGTACATTTTGTCACTAGATGGCACTATTTTGAAGGCCAATTTCTCTCTTTTATTGTTCAATGATCATGTAACATGTAATGTTTGTCACATACAAAATAATGAAAAAATTATAAAGCTGATATAAGATGCACACTTCCAATAGTGAAAAATAAACAAATGGAAATTCGTAAACGTGATCATGCATCAATTTACGTGGGTGATCGGTTACTGGTTGAGCTACGGTACGTGTCATGATTGCAAGCACAGTCAAGCTTTATTGCACGTAATTGTGTTACATTAATTACACATACGCGTGAAACGTTACATAGGAAGAGGGTTAACATTATTGCGCAGATGTAACTCATTTGATTATCATTTGATTAGAAAGATGATCGAGTGTTATATTGAAGGTGATGTTTCATCGCATACAAGAAAGGTTAGAGGGTAATTAACTGAGATAAACAATTGTGTGTGTTAAGGAACTCTGGGGTGAATCACCAGAATTCCACAGAGTATTCCATAGAATAAAGGCGCATTGTGAATTCTCAAACATTGTGTGATGTTGTGTTGATAATTTAACAATGTGTTTCTATTCCCGAGGTGTTTTACATAATACACCTATAACTCTAATCTTACAGATGTATATTACATTGTAAAAGTGCATTGTTATTTCTTCAAAGATTGTGTTGTGTGATATTTTTGTCATAATTCAGAAATTGTATACGTATACATTCAGTTCGCGCGAAAATATAACAGAGAATCATCCGAAGACTGCTTTCTACAAACAAAGAAAATCACCTTTCTCTAGAAAAGCGAAGCTGCTGATAAAACAATTTCGATCTGATGAGCGAACTTATTCGATTAAATTTCGTTTGTTATTTGATTACTTTACACAATGAACTTTGCGCATGTTTATGCAATAATATGTCTAAGAATAAATTGACAATAATTAGTTGATGTAAGGCTACATGATTTCCTCCTCGGTCGTCATAGGTCATGCCTCGGGAGAACCCCTCTCATTGATCAGTTTCATTTGATATTTTCCCGCCTTATATTTATGGTGACACCGAATATAGGCCTACAGCAGTATAGCGACCTTAACGATTATTATATTAGACCTAATTATATTCAGTCGATATACGACCCTCCAGACTGTTCCATAAACATTAGATTCTTCGAGACTCCTTTTTTAGTTTTCATATTTTCTAATTATTCCTTAAAATATCATGTACATTGTAGTGAGGTTTCAGATTCTGCGGGAAGTAGCGATATTAAGGACAATTTAGAAAAAGAAGAAGAAGAATATGATTGTGATAAAGACGACGATGATGATGATGATGGTGATGGTGATGATAGTGATGAGAATGATGCTGCTGATGATGTTGATGATGATGGTGATGATAGTGTTAATGATGATGATGATGATGATGATGACTATGGGTGATAATGATGGTGATGATGATGATCATGATGGTAAAGATGATGATGAATATGGGGGATGAGAATGATGATTATTACAATTTCATGTTGAGTTTGTTTTGTTATAACATTTTAAGTTGTTTCTTCATGAGTGTTTAGATTCATGATTAACTTTCTTATGGCGCCGTCTGACATATCAACAAAATGTGTTTTGACACTGCAAGTCCAGAGAGGGGACGATTCCAAGGTTGTAATTCCCTTTCCTTGGCATATTTTAGGAGATTGCATAAATCAATTAGGCTGTTTGCATGGGGAATGCATCTAATGCGAGAAGTTAGCGTGTTTTAATTGACAGGGAGTCCCAGTGTTAATCAACTCTGCATGCATTTAGCGCCTTGTCCATTAAGGAATAAAGGTTTACTTGCGTACATAATTACGTAGGAACGGGTTGGTGTTTGTGTGGGTATGTTTGTATTTCCGTGTGTAAAATCGTCTGCATAAATGTATGTTTGTTTGTGAGTATGTAAACATGCATGTGCACTTTCGATGGTTGTAAGTGGACATGTGGGCAAGGCGATGCAAGTGTATTTTGTGTCGAGTACGACTTTGTATTTGTGTGACTTTTTGTGGGGGCGGGTACCCATTCAATAATTAATTTTGCTCCTATTATATGAACTCCCATCTTCAGGTATGATAAACAAATACTTATTTATTCAAGGTGGTCCAATTATTTACGTTTTGAATGCGTCTTAATAATAAATAATGCACTATGATCTCGTCATATTCTTCGCATGTAGTAATTATTCGTGTCTCTGGGGTTAGAACACAACCTTAAAGATAATGGCTATAACATTAAGACAATATCCTTGCCCCTTGTCCCGGTCACACATACGAGTAAAGTCGCCTCGTATTTAAGAGCAATTTTCGTAAAATGCGACGAGCCGATGGTTCCTATTAAAATATGATTGCCATTTTAGAACCATTTTACAAAAAATTAAAATTTACCAATATTATAATTACGGGAAGACAGAGCTGAAATTTCAGACGGCTTTACGCGTTTGTGTGACCGGGATACTAATATCCACATCTCGAATAGAATCTTAATCAGAAGAAATGCCGAACTTTTCTTTACACATTAAATTTTTTCCAAATCGCGATGTTTGTATATTTATTCATGTAAAATTTGACGTAAGGCAGTTTTGAATCGAAGCGATGGTTCATGTCGTGCAGATGACAGGACTCTGAGTATTTGATGATGACAATTGTGAAGTTGAACACTTCCCGCAAAATTAATTAGTTCAACACAAACATGCACACATTCATGAACACATAATTCTGAGCACACTCACACCCCCCCCCCCCCCCCCCCCCCACACACACACATACAATTATGTACACAGGTACAAGCACGTAACCGGTTTTTTCTTGATACGTCGAGTAGAAATCACATTACTGATGTTTTTTCGGCTGGTTTTATTACCACATTATCCCTCCAAAATGATAAATTGTTTCTCTATAATTTCCATGTTCTTGTCTCATTTGGGTTTGTTTGATCTAAATATAGATAAACGACAGGTCATCATTATGGTCAGATAATAATCAGAATATTCCGTTGGGATGTATGTATATGAATAAAATATCCGCACCTAAAGGCAGTTTGTTGCTTGAATATATATATGAGTCTGTTGAGTGAAATTTCCTTTAGACGAGCGGAATATTTATTTGTCAGTTCCTAAGACAGGATCATTTTAATTCAACCAAATAATAAATGTATGTTGAGTGATGTTGTCTGTATTAATAGCTAAAGGTTAATTTTGAACTATTAAGGCAGTATAATTTTAATTCAACCCTTGATTATATACGTTATTGAGTGCAATTGTCTCGAAAGGCAAAGGTTTATGTTCGTAAGAAAGTAAGAATTAACTTCAACCCTCATTATTTTGTCTTTATAGGATTATTGGGTAATTTCTTACAATTTTTGAAATTTCTTTCAGAATTCTAAGAAACTGTTGAATTAAATCTGATAATTATACAACTGCATTTACATCTCATTTGAAACGATCTTAAAACGACGTATAATTTTTATTTCAATCGAATTCCATAGATGACAGGTGTTAAATTTATTTCTCGTTGATATTATTGCATTTTTTGCTTTAAAACAATCGTATTCATTCTGTGTTGTTATTTTTTCTCGTTTTTAAACAATCGCATTCTAACGGGGATATATTCGCGTGTTTCTCGTTTTGCCGTTTCGTCCAACCTGTGCCTCTGTCCATATTATTATGTAATGATTGTTTAACTTTCATTCAATTAGCAGTGTGTGTTTAGGTTTGGCGTAAACATGGCGTCAATCGGCTCCGGGCCAAAGTGAAGTGGGTTTAGTGTGCCTAGTGCATGTGCAAGTAATTGGGAGACCATAGGCGCATACGGGCTAAAAAATGTTCACGGGGGGGGGGGGGGGGGGCTGAAGATCTTTGCCCAAATGTCATCTTTTCCGTCATGTTTACGGTACGTCGTCTGAATGAAAACAAGAGTTCAACTTTGGCCGATAAATGAAAGTCCTTTATCCCGAAATTTAGGAAATAATGTTTATTTTTAAAATCAAATGGATTTGCCCGAGAAGAAGATTATTATCATGTAGCTCGGGTAAGAACTGCTTTTGCCAGAGTATTAAATGCGTTTGATCTCCAAATGATGTTGCCTGTATAATATGACATGCGTTTTGCTCGAATATGAGATGCTTTTGCCCGAATATTGGTGTTTTAAAAACTCGGTGGGTAGGGGGTGCAGCCCCTCTTGCCCTTTCCTTGCTAGCACCCTGTATATGGTAAAATTGACAGGCAAGCGAAATAGCTTTACTTGATCAAATAATGACTTTAGGACGGGGAAGGTCTAACTGAAAAGTTCCTGAGTATTTGGTTACAACTACGGTCGCGTTTGAGCAAACAAGACCGGACCACAATGTTTAGTTGGTCTTGGTGTAATCACATTTGTTTATTACGCTTCCGATACAATAATTACCTCGAACTTCAATTACTTAAGGAAATTAACTTTGCTGAAAGATAGATTGAATACAGTTCTGGGTAAGCTATTTCACTACTGTCCCTGATCTGTTTCTATAAGTAACGGACGCTGTTTAGTTGTAATGGAGAGGAAGAAATAAAGGTGCTTTTTTTGATGAAAAGGCAGGAAATCAACATACACTGAGAATTCAAACTTTAGCCTACATTACTAGTATCATGACAATAATAGATTATTAAAGGGATCTAGTAACTTTGTTGAGATGTGCAAAAACTGATGAATGGTTGATGCAATGTATACTGTTGTTATCTCATATGTCCTCAGGGTATTGTGTGAAAATTTCAGGTCAAATGGACAATGTATGGCCAAGTAATGAGCGAAAATGCAAAGTGATATTGGGTGATATTCACCAACTCACTGCATTCACTTTGTACAGGGATGAAAATCTCGCCCGGAGATTTTCTTATCTAAATACTTCAATCATACATATCTTTGTAATGAAAGGGAAATTTGAAAAACCGAAAGCTGTCCCATGATTTTATTGTTAATACGAATACAACAAGGTATAAAGGAACCGCTAGAATTACAATTTTATTTTGAGGATTTGGACAATGTTACTAAGTCCCTTTAATACGCGGTGCACAGGTGCAAAATACAAATTACCATAAAACCAACGCTTTTCTAATTGGTTCTTGAGAATTAATTTTCTAATTATTCTATACTCGTTATACTGATTGTATTTAATGAATTAAGGAATACGTATTAGTAACTATGGTTACAGCAATAAAACACAAATAATCATCTATTCCGTAGTAGAAATTGAAATTCCCAGTTCTCTTAACCATCGTGATAAGCTTTGTTGAATAGTTATTGTATATATTAGGTGTATATTATAACCGCCCACTTTACTTTACTCTCGTCTTTATAATTTGACCCCACTATAGTATTTGTACAGAATGTATGAAAAGTAGGCTAAGAATGTTTGTTAGTGGTACACACATGCAGCATTAATTTATCCTTCCAATGCTAGGTAGGGATATATACTTGGTTTGAAAGAATTGGAATGATAGTTGAGTAACGCATTGACGTTGCCACATATAATTTAAATGGTTCAAGAGTGGATTGATTATGAAACAAATTAGGAGGTCAGATTTCCGGTGAGTGCATGCGCAGAGTTATGTTTCCCCCTTTTCTTCTTCAACTCAAACTTCTTTATCGCGATGGAATTGAATTTGCGTATCGGGTAACAACGTGGCAGTGTTTCTCAGCTGATATTAATTGGGCCCGATTCAGTTGTGGTTCTAAGAAGGCTTCTGTCGTGACATCTGATGCCGCTCCCACTGGAGCCATCATCAAATTATATTTCGAATTTTAAAGAGGCGAAGTCGAGAACCCACCTTTCCACATCGACGATGATCGACGTCTGCGTTCTGTTTGGAGGAAGAATATATACACATGGAATGAACATAATTGTTTTCTAATTCAATATGTGTTCATTTTACAATAATAACATTATATCCTTTGGACCATAGGCCTCACGTCTGAGCTGAATGCATGACACGAACGACTGGCGAGCGCAACTACTGTTTATATCACACGAGCGGCGATATCTATTTAATCGTTCGACTGATCGGATCATGAAGTGTGCGTAGAGCTTTACAGGAGCTTTATCATGTATAAAGTCGCGATACAACGTGATATGTGGAATAGGCCCGACTCGGCATTGAATCGGTATTCGGGAATTGCGTGGGAAGTATCCAAGGCCAGGATAAGCAGCACACACAAAACTTAACACATACACAACCGACCATTTTCGACTGGGCGTACAGTTGCGCCCGCGCGCAAGTTACCGTCTGGCGCACGCGAAATTAGCGCATTACATGCAAATGCAAATATGCTTGCGTCAATATGCACCCTATTCTTCGTGATGTTAAGCGCGTCGTTTTTATTGTCTTCACCATGTTCACATGATGTTGTCTAATATCGTTCCATGACACAATTTTATCATTCTTTCTCCAATACTCCGTCCCGGCAAAAGGACTGTATACACCGGCCGTGTTGTTAATATTGTACGTGGTATACATATTCTGGGGAAACATCCAGTATACCCCTAAAGGACGTCTGGATTCTCTAGTCCATAAACCTCCTCATTCATCTCGTTCGTGTTTTAAGTGCTGTACTGTCATGAAATAAAGGTCATTATAGGAGAGGGTTAGCCTACTGAGTGCCTGTGGTCATACGTAGTGGGTGATCGTGCGTCCTACGTGTCAAAGACCATCCTGCTTTTGAGGAGAGCGTTTCCTGTCTTCCAGGGTTCCCCCCTTTCCTCTCATCTCGAAGCCTCAACACACACGATTTTCATGAACAAATTATCAACGGTAACCATTAATTGCACACCCAATTGTGCAAAGTTACTCCATTATAATTCACATTGTTTCTGAAATACTAGAGATGTGATAATCCTCTCGGTATGTTGCTATAAAAAACAGACGTGACACATCAAGATTGAATATTAAATGAGGAAACACTCCTCCTAAGCTTCTGTAGTCTACTTGATAAAATCTTCGTTATCATCGTGACTTTCAAGTACACTTGAGTATTGGGTATACTTCCGAAATGCACATGACACTAAATTGGTTGGATTTCATTCCATTTGAAAGTTCTTGATAAACATGTAAAATGAAAAGCATCCCTTTCGATGCTCTTATACATAGTGTAAAATTTGATTCGAAATATTTTTATTTATATATCCGTCTGGCTAGACGATATCTTTTTTTTATAGAAAATACATAAAATGCTTATACACTCTTTCAAAAAAAAATTCAATAAGAGGTTTTGAATAGTTGTTGATGATACCTCTATTTAATCATATATTTTAACTGACATCAACATGCACAATTTTCTATGAAAAATGGTTGAAACCATGATCTTTTAAAGAGCGCCCTCTTGACTTGTAATGGCTTTTTTGATTGATAACAGGGTTTTTACTAGTCGTTTGTAATTTTCTATACTTTCGAGCATGGTGGAGTTATAACTATTAGTTTGTAC